>JAHLSL010000014.1:4412738-4454499 GCA_025920805.1 Petroica traversi | reverse complement strand
CTATTCTATTCTATTCTATTCTATTCTATTCTATTCTATTCTATTCTGTTCTGTTCTGTTCTGTTCTGTTCTGTTCTGTTCTGTTCTGTTCTGTTCTGTTCTGTTCTGTTCTGTTCTATCCTATCCTATCCTATCCTACCCTATCCTATGATGTAATGCCAGCAAGACTTTTGTTTAGAGTGCCCAGGAACCTCACACCATCAAAATCTACCCTGAGACTTGCAGTGCTTGGATTCATCTTGCTCTGATTTATGGTGAATATACTTTCAGTGTCTATATTTGAACTAGTTGTCTGAGTTGGTCAGAATCTAGTCCATACAATTGGTGGAGTCTGGAGACAAATTCAGTACACCTATAGGAGTCCATTTTAGGAGGTGGTGGATAATTCTCTAGGTTTCATTTGCTAGATTGACTAGCATAGGACCAACTGGACCTTAGACACCAAGCTCATGTGTAATCAGTTCAAGTAAGTTACTTGATTAACTGTTATTTGAGAGGGCACAAGGCAGACTTCAGTCTCCACGTGCTGATCAAAAAGATTTAGGTGTATCATGTCCATCAGCTGTGTGCTGGTGTCTGAGATGTCACAGGGCATCTCAAAAGGAGCAGAGTACCATCAGATTAGCAACTGAATTTCTCTGTTACAGTTAACTTCAGCTCTAGAGCAGGAGGACAGAAAGCACTGACAGCCCTGGCCCTAGGCATGGTTCTTAAGATTCTAACTTCAGGACAAAGAAGCTTGGTGCTTGAAGCATATTTAGGTTGATGTTTCTGGCCTTGAGTTCAGCTCTCTGGGGAGTCCAACTTCAAGGCCAGATCTAACTAGTTTCAGTAATTACCTCACCTAATTAGACAGAAGTGATGATGAGGTAATGGATGGTGGTCACAGGTGAAGCATTCAAGATAAATGTGTAACATTCACTCTGTTACACTGTTTCTGAGTTTGGGATTTAATTACTGAACATTAGTAACAGTGATACATTATTCTCTCCCCTGTTGACACCCACCCTTTCACCCACATCATTTCTATGCTTTATCTACAGTGAAGCTCTCTCTTCTTTCTCTGAATTTCCCCACTGCATCCAGGGTCCTTGGCTCTGGAGCACCCCAAGAATTGACAGTGATTCAGTTTACTGAAATTTCTTGAATTAATCCTTCATACTATTTAATCAAAGAATCAGTATTTACAGGAGATCTTTGAGTTGTTGCCTCCATTGGTTATATTCCACAGATATCCAGACCTGGACAGAACTTTTGGAAAGTTTTATACATATTTATAGAGAATTCTTTGAGTGGGCAGAGTATTAAATAGTTTTTCTCGACAGAGCTTTATAAAGATTTCTGTCTAATGCTATACTTTTAGTGGGGAAAGGTTATCAGGTCTGCTGCATTTTAATGTATTTCATGATGGCAGTGTTAATCTATTTCATTATGATCTCCTGTTTTATTTATGTAGTCTGCAGACACAAGGCCACAGAAGCTTTTTCATAAGAAGCCAAATGAAAAAGTTAAGCTTTGTAGGCAAAAAAAAACCAGGCTGGGTTTCAATAAGAGAACTTGTCTTTTGAAATGAGACATTGTTCATTGGAAAATGAAGATGTTAAGCAAGCTTCAGTATAGATGATTCCATGCTGAAAATAGTGTTGACTGTTTCAGACAGCAGAAAACCTTGGTCTGATTTTCAGGATGAAATACATTTTTCTGACTCCACCAATATGCTTCTACTGGTGAAACTAAAAGGCATTTAATTCTGTAAAAAATGCTACTGATTGAAATAATCTCAGCAAGTAGATACACCTACCAGATATTTCTTTTCCTGGTGATAGTTGTTCTGAGATTGTTTGATACAACAGTTAAGGATATTTGCACACGTTTGATACTACCTTGATACTCCTGCTGCCTGGAAAAGGTGTGACATTTTTCCGTCATATGAGTCAAAGTGTAACAAACTATCGGGAATGTGATGAAGAGAAATCTGCACTTTTCTATTCCTTCTTTCCCTTCTCTCTTAGGAAATCCATCATTCGTGTATATGGGCAAATGTAATTTCTCAAGCTCATACGCATATGAATATAATTTAAAGGGAAGTTTGTAATTTTAAGTTTTTCTCTAGATGTAAACTTTCATACATATTTACATATTTGCATTAAAATGGCTGGGACATGTTCTAATATCTGGTTGGGTTCTTGCTATGTGCTGAAATTCTTTTTAGGGTGTTGACTAACTAGATCTTATAGATGAGTTGTTAGAAGTATCATATCTAAGGCTGGTAGTGTGAACACTGAAATCATGGAGCTAATGTGTGAATGACTACCTTTTTCTTATACAGCTGTACTCAGATTTAATCATCTTTGCATTCAGTAAAAAAAGATACAATTATTTTTAACAATTTGAGATTTCTAAATATATTGGTCTGAAAATATATATATATATGTGTGTGTGTGTGTCTTAAATGTATTCAGTAAGATTAAAACTAATTCAGTAAGATATAAAACAATTTAAAGTTAAGTTGATATTGAGGTTATTCATTTTTTGTTGTTATTTTTTTCTGTTTATAATGGTTCCTGAATAATATATATGCATTTATATACACATAAAATTCAATCTTTTTTTTCTTAAAATATATTTGGAAGAAAAATTCTGGCTGGCTTTAATTAATATTAAGGGATCTAGTCAGAAGGTTTTTCCTCAATGGAATTAATTACGATTTATTTTTGACACCACAGGTCGCATGTTTCTTACAGTTCAGATGTAATTAAGAAGTCTCATCTTTTGAAAAACTCTTCATTGTAAATGAAAACTTATGCACATTACCTCTTCTCTCAGTATAAATTCTATACTGAAAACTGTACTCGGATAAGCATTTTACTTGGATACCTAAGCATTTGTTTTTAAAAGTTATCTGGTGCTCACCTATCTGTAGTTAAATAGTTCAGAGTCATTTACTGTCTCTCTTTTCTTCCCAAATACAAATTACTTGGCTGTCACTATATTCATTGTAAGGCTTCTTTTAATACAAATGAGTAATAGAGAGAAGGTGTCTTCCCTGCTGTTCTGCAGATGGCATAGTACCCCACAAACTGTGCATTCTTCAGTTTCTGCAAAAACTGAAGGCAGCTATCCACAAGTGTCTTTCCTTCAGTATAAATAAAACTGTTTTCCTCTCTCTTTTCTCAGGTGCCTATCCAAGACTCTCACTGAGCTTCAGGTTGAAGAGAAATATTGGCTACTTTATTCTTCAAACCTATATGCCCTCCATACTGATTACCATTTTATCCTGGGTGTCATTCTGGATCAATTATGATGCATCTGCAGCAAGAGTTGCCCTTGGTATGTGCTAAGAATGAGTGGGACATTAAAATGTCAGACTGAATGTAGCCTTCAGAGGTTGTTAAAAACTGCAGTGTGATGTCAGTGTTTTGATATTCCAAAATAATTTGCGTCAAAATCATGTCATCCAGTATTGCCTCAAAAGTGCTAAGTTTTCCCCTGCATGCAAGAGTGTAGCTACCACTAAATCTATGACATGAGCTGCCCATACAGGTCCCAGACTTGTACTCATCAAAATTAAATGCTGTTGTCAGTAAGTTAATCTTGGAGACCAGCTCCACAATCGTACTCTAGGATGGGCTCAGTGTGGGAGGACAAATGTGGATCCAGCCTCCTCCTGAGGTCCCGTATGCTTTAACTGAAACTGGCAGGAACAGACTTCAAGAACCATTACTAGTTCAGCACTCAGGGGCACATCAGCTGTGGACCATAACATGCCATCTAACCCTCAGGGTATATGTTATGCTAAGTGCACGTTTATGACAGCCTAAAGTGACACTTACCTCATGACAGAAAACCATGAATTTGACTGAGGTGTGTAATTCCTGCCCAAGAACTTTTCAGATCAAGGGATCCTTTAAATAAGGGAAGGTGACTAGAAAATTGTGTGGTTGACATGCTGGAGGGAAGATATGCCATCCAGAAGGACCTTGACAAGCTTGAGAGGTGAACCCACATGAACCTCATGAAGTTCAACAAGGTTCAGTGCAAGATCCTGCATGTGGTTCAGGCAGTCCCAAGCACAAGTACAGAATGGACTGAGATACAGCCCTGAGGAGAAGGACTTGGGATTTTGGTTGACAAGAAGCTCAACATGACCCAGCAATGTGCACTTGCAGCCCAGAAAGCCAACTGTGTCTGGGCTACACTTAAATCAGCGTGGCCAACAGGGCGAGGGAGGTGATTCTTCTCAACTCTGCTCTCGTGACACTCCAGCTGGAATACTGGATCCAGGTTTGGGGTCCCCAGCATAAGGTCAGGGACCTGTTGGAGTGAATCCGGAGAAGGGCCACAGAGGTGATCAGGGGCTGGAGCACCTTTCCTGTCAAGGCAGGCCAAGAGATTTGGGTTTGTTCAGCCTAAAGAAGAGAAGGCTCTGGGGTAACTTTATGGCACCGTCCAGTACCCAAAGGGGGCCTACAAGAGAGCTGGAAAGGGACTTCATACAAGGACATGTAGTGACAAGGAGGAATGGCTTCAAAATGGGTAGATTTAGATTAGGAAGAGATTCTTGATTGTTAGGGTGGTGAGGCACTGGAATGGGTTGCCCACAGAAGTTGTGGATGACCCATCCCTTGAAGTGTTGAAGGCCAGATTAGATGTGTCTTTGAGTGATTTGATCTAGCGGAAGGTGTCCCTGTGCATGGCAGCAAACTTAGAATTAGATGGTGTTTAAGGCCCCTTCCAAGTCAAACCATTCTGTGATTCTGTCATTGTTCAGGAATGTTATTTTCCAGTTTAGTGCTCCCACTAAAACCACACTGCCACTTGTTTCCCCCTCTCCCCCTTCCACCTGCGGGTGTCTGGAGAGAATTGAAGGCACAACAGGCAAAGATCCCAGGGTAAGGTAAGAACAGTTTACTGGAAACAGCAATGAGACAAGAAAATGAACAGTATCAGCAACATGCTAATAACAAAACTGTACAAAAGAGTGATTCACAAGCAGAAATGCTCGTTGTGGATCTTGCAACACAATGGCAACCAGGCTGCCCCAACCTGAAGAGAAGCCTTTCTCCCAGAAAAGGATTCCCTTCCTGCAACCTCCAGCAATGATGTGAGGTGGTATAGAATAACCTTTGGGTCCTAGCGTTGCTCCCTCCTGGTTACTGCAAAAATTAACCCTGTCCTGACCAGAAGCAGGGCAGATTCTATGCCAATATCTCACAACCAATATTTCATCCTTTACAGAAGCATACTCAAAGATAACTATAGCTAAGGAAGATCAAATGGACCTGTAACTCCTTATAAATACTTCTGCCTGTCATCCTGTCCCAAATTCTGTCTTCAGCCCTGTGCTTCCCAATTACACAGACCTTCCTACCCAAAACTTGTCCCTAAGTCAGTGCTGTCTATCTTCCTTCTGTATTCTCTTATTTTCTTAAAACAGGAACATATTCCCAAGTTCCCTTATTTTTCTACCACAGCAAACCCAGATCCCAAAACTTGTCCCTATGTTTCCCTATTTCCTTACCCCATACCTCCCAAGGTCCCACATACCAAAGCAGGCAGGGTAGCCACCTTTGTGCAATGTATTATGTCCTAGCATCTGAATTTGGGTAGCTGTAGATATTGTAGGTTAACTGCAATTCCTGTGCAGTAATTCTACAGATATTGTGGATTAGCTGGTTTATATGGGCATGGCACACTCTGGTGTTATCACTCAGCAGCCAGTGTTTGTTCAGCAGCTTGAAGCTGAGCAGTAGCTTAATAAGAAGTGGGGTATAGGCTCCAAACATCTCTGATGTGTTCATAAATGAACAACTGGATAGCAGAGATCCATCCAGGTGGACCAAGTGAGGGCAGCACTTCAAACAAATCAGTCATTGAGATACATACTGGCCAGGACTGCAGAGAACAGATGGTCAGACAGAAGTTACCATGCCCTGTGACATTCCATGTCCTCCTATTAAAGGTTCATGAGATTTTTCCGTGTTTAAGGAACAAGACTGTCTCATGTGGCCTATTTCTGTAGCACAAGTTCATCAAGTACTGTAAGACAAATATTAGAACAAAAATCAGAGAGTACAAGGCAAACTCAGGAGACCAGATGTTCTATTTCCAATTGATAGAAAGTCCTTTTGAGAGGACAGAAATCCATCTAATAGTTTCTTCTCAGAAAACAATTAGTGCCTTGGTGATTATGTCTGTGGTGTTTGCATAATAAAGTTCAGTATCATGGGTCTAATCCTATGTTCCTTTGTATAGCCCCTCTAATTAGTCTTAAACTGGTATCACAGAAAATGGTGCGCTGGAAGGTACACAAGAGACCCACAGGAGTACAGCTCCTGTCCCTGCACAAGACCACGAGTCACTCCATGGGCCCAAAAGGGTTGTCCAAATGCTTCTTGAACTCTGTCAGGTTTAGTGTGGTGATCACTGCCCTAGGGAGCACTGTTCTAGTGCCCAGTCACCCTTTGGGGAACAGTCTTTTTCTAATATCTAAACTAAACCTCCCCTGGAACAACTTCAGGCCATTGCCTTGGTTCCTATCACTGGTCACCACAGAGAAAAGATCAATCCCTGTCCCTCCTCTTCCCCTCATGAAGAAGCTGTAGACTGCAATGAGGTCTCCAGAGTCATTAAAGTGACTTAACTTGCTTGTCATACAGCTTTCCCTCATGGTCTTTCACCATCCTTGTTGCCCTCTGTTGGACACTTTCTAATAATTCAATCTTTTTTATATTGTGATGCTCAAAACTGCACACACTATTCAAGGTGAGGCTGCCCCAGTGCAGAGCAGAGCAGGACAATCCCCTCCCTTGCCTGGCTGGCTGTGCTGTGCCTGATGCCCCCAGGACAGGGTTGGCCCTCCTGGCTGCCAGGGCACTTCTGACTCATGCTCAGTTTGCCATCCACCAGGACCCCCAGCACCTTCTGCAGCACTGCTCTCCAGCCTTTTTTCCCTAGTCTGTACACTGAGGTTTGCCCCATCCCAGGGGCAGAATCCAGCACTTCCCCTTATTGAACCTGTGGTTGGTGACTGCCTGCCCAGTCCTTTAATTTGTCCAGGTCTCTCTGCAGAGCCTTCCTGCCCCTGGGGGAGGCAACAGCTGCTCCCAATTATGTGGTGTCTGTGAGTTTACATGGTATCTAATATGAAGTGGTATAAAAGTTTAAAGCAATATAGCACCTGTGGACATATGTGATTGGCTCTGAAAAGTGCAGTACAGAGAAGGTATAGGTGATTTTCTAAGTATTTGTTCAAGGAAGCATTCCCTGTGCAATTCTTGGGACGCAGAGACAAACTTTTACTCAGTCCCTGCAAGAAGCCTGGATTCTCTGCAAGAGGTTGATTCTATTCATTCTCTTCCATGTTTTGCCCCTGTGCCTGATCCCTTTTTCCATAGAACCAAAGAGTTTCCTCCAAAGTGAAGCCAAGTTACAGAGCAAAGGGCCACTCATTCCAGAGACTGTGTGCTGTGGATACTGCAGATAAAGTGTGTTGTAGGGCTGAATATTTCTATCTCAATAGAAATATTCAAACCTATCAATTTTGCTGTCTCAACTTTTTTCTAATTAGCCCTAGAAGTTCCTAAATTCAGTCCTTTGAGTGAGGAAAAAATAATCTTGAGTCCTCTCTTGTGGGAAGGACTGTAATCACAAGATTATCTTTTTTTTGGTCTTAGGGAAGTGTCAACTTCTTCTCCTTCAGCTGTGCTTTTAAACACATTATTGATCTTCAGAAGGACATTTGGCTGCAGGGTTTTAGGATCTCCCAGGAAATGTATTTCTCTTTGGTTAGTGATAGCCACCTTTCTATTCAGTGTGCTTAATCTTCTGGATCACCAGACATCTGACATCAGTGCACACTTGTTTCATGGTTTAGAGGAAAAGCACTGAAAACCACATGACACTAATCTACTAAATATACAGAATATCTGTTACACAGTCTCATAGGGTATTACCACAGTTCCCTGGAGTGACACTGCTTACACCAACAGCTTGATTTTGAGTTCTGTTGTCTTTATTTCTGTCTCTTCAGGTGAAAGAAGCTGTGCTTTATTATATGGCAGCAATTTGATTTCATCCTTTATTTTTGTTCTGCCTGTATTTTAGAGACTACTTGTAAACTGATGGTATAATTATGGAATCAAAGAAAATAGTAACAAAGGTGACCTAACAAATTGACTTGCCTAGAAATGCAGACTTATTCCACAAATCAGTGTTTTCAGCAACCTGTGATTTGCAATTCCCATAGAATTTCCAGCAGCGATACAGATCCTGCTGTTTATTGTGAATTCAGGCAGACTGACAATAAATTTGCTTTTCTTTCCAGATTTTTAAAACAATCATCTTAATATATTTTCAGGTGCTATGTCTGTCCTTAGATGAATAACTTGTCATAAGGTTGATGTAAATATTTTGTAGATATTTTATTAGTGTCCAGTTTGTTTCTATAAAAATGCTGTTCTCCCTCCCTCTTCCTTCCAAAAATTCACATACCTGCCTGTCTCTCATTGCTCACCTCACTTCTTTCTATGTAACCAGCCTACTGCTCCAAATTAGTAATCACAAATTCCACTTATATATTGTCCTTTCCTGAAACAGGTATCTAAAACAGATAGGATGAACTGCTCTAGAAAGATGCCTGTCTCTCCCCAGCTACTCCAGGCATGCCCTACAGAGCTGCCGTTAGCCAACTGCCTAGCTCTTAGAAATTTAAAACTATGGGCATGGTCTTTCACCATCTGTGAACACTGTTCCTGTTGCACATCAGTTTGGTCTCCGTGGAAGAGATTTTCAGTACAGCTACACTGGCTTCCATGAAGTCACGTTGACTCACGGCAGTGGTGCCAGACCCCCTTGTTAGCTGTTCACCCGGTCATATGAACAAAATAATTATAACAGAATTATAATATATCAAGTTTTAATTTTGCTTTCTTTTGCAGTGATGTCACCTACAATTTTTTACGACATTTTAAGCTTCTTCCCACTTGCACGACATATTTGCCAAGAAGGAAAATAGAATTGAATGCTGAGTTGTAAGATATGTGATCTCTTTTCTTTGTGTAGGAATTACAACTGTGCTGACTATGACAACAATCAACACTCACCTGCGAGAGACTTTGCCTAAAATTCCATATGTTAAAGCCATTGACATGTATCTCATGGGCTGCTTTGTGTTTGTCTTCTTGGCCTTACTTGAATACGCCTTTGTCAACTACATTTTCTTTGGAAAAGGCCCTCAAAGACAGAAAAAACTTGCAGATAAAACAACAAAGTCAAACAACGATCGCTCAAGGTTTGAAGGCACTCGGGTAGGTTTCTTTAATCTGAATATATTCTCTCTATTTTTACATTGCAAAGACTATTGGTATGAAAAAAAACGAAAAAGGCTTACGTAAAAACCTTGCTGTCTGGTGGTGACAACCAGCCATATCCTTTTGTGGACAAAATTGGGCATTTTCATTTTCAGGAACCGACACAGAAGAATACATGTAGGCATAGAGACATGGAAGTGTGTATGATCTGTGTGACAAGCAAGTGTAAGAGATGACAGTGGGAGGGCAGCTAGCTTGAAAAGAAAGGCTCAGATCTCCAAAGGCTTTTATTTGTCTAAATCAAATATAATCTAACTGTGATTTTAAGTACCCATGTACATTTCCTATGTATGCGAATCCAGGATCCGAGCACGCTTTTCCTCACTTCACTTTGAGCAGATGCATTTACCATGGGAGAGAACAGAAGAAGGACTAGTTCTGCCATGCTAATTAGTTGGCCAGCATAGTTCAATGCTGTGTGTGGCATTGTCATCTGCTGCTGTTTCAGACCAGCAGAAAAGAGTAAATCCTAGAGAAACTTTCAGATTGATTTCTGAAGCATGGTATTGGCAAGGTCTGTGCTGATTATGCTCCAGCCTATTTCCGTGCCTTGAGTAATATTTTATTCAGTGAATACCTCCTTTTTTTTATGAGGGAAAGAAGGAAGAAAATTCAAGGTATTCAGCAGTATCTGACATTAACAAGGCATGTCAGTTTGAATAGAACATCTTTCCTTTTTTTACTAAAATGCTCCCAGTGAGGCTTTTTCATTCTATTCTGTTGAGTAAGATTGTTTTTTTCTATCAGCTATAAATTAGAAGAGTTCACAGTGACAAAACTACTACGTATTTATTAAAACCAGTATCATAAAAATAATTTCAAGCTATATTTTTTTATCCTAATGATTTTGTCAGCTATAGTAAATGTAATGCAGAACTACACCTAATTATCAGCACTGTGAAACGATTCTGAACCAATAAACACATTTTTGTCCAGTGTATTATAAAACCAGATTCTCGTCACAGTTGGCAGCACAACTTAGAGCTAAGATATCAGGACAAAAGAATTCCCTCTGCTGGAAAAATAAATAGTCGTAATAATAAAAAAATACAGATGGGGAAATAAAGGAATATCTGAATTGAAAGCCACAGAGAAGATTTTAACTGCAAGCAGGTAATGCAGATGTATGCACTAAGGTTTAATTCTCCTGCTGGAAACCATCTGGTGCATCCCATCCATTTAAATGATTTACATAATTCAGTACAAGACTTGTTAATGGGTCTAATACTACCCCATGTCTGACAGTTCTTCTATCTTGAGATCAATTTATCTACATTGTCAAAATAATCATAAGTACCTTAACTGATGAAAATGTATATTTTCATACCCAGTTCATGCCATTTTTATATCCAGGATCTGCCCAGACCATATAGCAATCTTTTGTCCTGACTTTTGACTTGCAACCTTTTCTTTTGTTTCTGAAGCATCCCAAGCAAATATCATGAACTGTTCTGCCTTTTCTGCTGGTTTAATATCAACTGTGCATGAATGAAAAATTCCTTCGCAGCAAGGGTTGTCAGACATTGGAACAGGCTGCCCAGGGATGTGGTTGAATCACTATCCCTGGAGATATTTAAAAGACGCGCAGATGCGGCACTTAGAGACATGGTTGTAGTGCGGTGGGGGTTGGTCTCTTCTCCCATGCAGCAAGTGACCGGAGGAGAGGAAGTGGCCTCAAGTTGCACTAGGGGAGGATTAGATTCTATATTAGGAAACATTTATTCACAGAAAGGAAGTCAAGCACTGGAACAGGCTGCCCTGGAAAGTGATGGAATCACCATCACTGGATGTGGATATGGCACATGGGGACATGCTTGAGTGGTGAACGTGGTTAACAGTTGTACTCAAGGACCTTATGGGACTTCTTAACCTAAGAGATTCTCTGATTCTGTCAAATACAAATTCAGCATACCAGAATTTAAAGAGTGTGTTACTTTTGTCCCTTGGTGTCCCAGGTGTGAATGGGAACTCTGTATGCATTGTAGAATCATATATACATGCTGACTGTGAATATTTGCTGTTCAAATGACACAGGATAAATAATATGGTATGGTCCCTTTCTGTGTAGAAAACATTTTGTCCTCAGGCCTCAGCTGGGGAATTCAGCAAAGCCTTGTTGCAGTTTCTTGATTCAGTGCCTTCAGAAAGGCAGTGCCAGCATGCAACAGAAACAGACAGAAACATTAGGTAAAGCTAATCATAAATCTTCCCTTGAAACAAAATATAGGTAGAAGATTCAGTGGATGTAGGATGTCAAAACTGAATTTCTCGTTTGAGAAACACTGGCATGAAGCACAGGGAATTCAACAGGCAAGAGGTCCCATGGATTTCAAGATGCACATCTCAGGGAAAATACATCTAACAGATCTACTTTGGACAAAGTTTCCCATGGCTTCGAGACACCACAGCCTTGAAGCAGGAAAATTTCTGTCTTGTAGATCATGTCCACCATTTACCATGCTATACAGATATCAATTGATGCAGCAGGACTGGAGTCGTGTTAGGGTTTTTAGCATACTTTCTATGGAAGACAGTACCTGAAAGCTCTGCAACCTTGGCTCTGACCTCTTCAGGGATAGTAAAGAGTGATTAACTTCCAATCTCTCCTTTGGTGGCTCTTGAAAATCATTGAATTGGATGTAAATAACAGTTGCTTGCTTCTTGCTTTAGAACTGGGATTCTGGTGCTGGATGTCCTGGGAGAGGCTCACACAGTGCACTCCAACATTGCACGGTAAGGGAGGCTCAGAGACACACATGAAGACTACTTTGTGCAAGTTCAATGAAATTATTGGGTTTGTGGTTTTGCTGAGGCTTACATCTCTCATGGAGTGTAATTCCATTCAGAAAGGGAAGGTTTCTAATCCTGGAAAATACTTCCAATCTCTTGTGATTTGGAGCTGAGTGACATTTTTAAAGAAATGGAGAATGCCAAAAGTAGGCAGCCCACTTTGCACTTATCACCACTATTTCATGACTGTCAAATGTGTGCTGTACTGGAAAGGAGATTGAAAAATGTTCAAATAAAAAACTGGAAGAGTGCAATATTATTAGTTTACTTCTGACTACTATTTTGGGTTGCTCTGTTGCTGTTTTGTTTTAGTAATTGAATTTGCTTGTTTATGAACCATGTGCATGAGCTCCCTGTCACTGCTTAAGAATACTAGCTCAGGGGCCAGAAAAACAAAACAAAACAAAATATAAACCAAACTGAACCAATTTTTTAAAAATAAACATTATTCAATTTATTCTCTGCATCAGATGCTGTAACTTGTGAGTATAGTGACAGAGTAACTTGACTCAGGTCCAGCCAGAGTCAGTTGGGGCAGTGGTGCTTTGCAAATCTTGTGTTGGGAGGCAGCACTAGCAGAGAAGGGGCAGCTCAACACATTGACTGCTGCTCAGGCCCTGAGTTCAAGCTTTGTTTTTATGGTTCCTAAGACTGGCCCTGCTGCTGAGACAGTGTCTTTCTCTCAGGCAACGGGAACAAGAGAAGGCAGTGGGAAAATGGCATCTTATTTTCACTCAGAAGTGTTTTAGCCCATGGAAACCAGTAGAACCAGCATGGATATTGTAATCTATTTTTTACACATCAGAGAACTGAAGTCTGGAGTACAAGCTAGCACGCTCGGTTAAAAACACTCCTCTTCTGAAAAGCAAAAGGGCTTTTTAAACTTTCTTAATCTTACTGGACTGTAGAGCAGGGAATTTTTAATAAAAAAAAGTTCTAGACCACAAAATCCACAGATGTGGGTATGTTTGTTTTATTTGTTAATTGCTAACTGCAAAACAGTCACTCTTCATGCTCAGTAACTCTTCCTCATAACAAATGCATTTGCAGTGTCCTGAGTCAGAGGTTATGGGTTTGATAAGCCAAAACTGGCACAGTCAGCCCCATTTTGGTGCTGCTGCTATGGATTGGCACTCTCCAGTGCCAGGCTTTTAAGTATTTCTCTGAATTATTCCTGATATGCTACCACGAAGGCTTGCTGTGTTGAGAACTCCACAAGCTACTGCTGCTGAGCTGTCTGTTGGCTTCAACATTATGGCTTGCTGTCCAGCTCTGTCCACGTGTTGAAACCAATGAGCCAAATAGCTCCAGGTGCAAGGGAAAGAAGAGCTCTTGCAGCATGGAATCGGTGCAGCCAGTGTCCTCACGTTGCAGAGGTAACAAAGAAAAACAGTGGGGAGAGAAAAACTCTGTGCTGTATTCTCCTATGTGGCACTGCTGAAGGTGGCATGATGGCTGAAGCACGTCTGACTAAATTGAACCTCTGGAAAAGGTTTCAGAAGATTCAGAGCTGGTGATGAGATGAAACCTGAGTGAGCCTTTATGAGTGACTCATCCGCGGATCAGTGGCTGACTACAAAGGAAATTTCACACTTAGCCGTCTCTTCTTTTGACTGCTTTTGCATCACATTTTATTTCAGATAATGCACTGTAAATAGTATTCCTCACTGAATGGTTCCAGCCTTTCACAGTAAACCACAGTTACTGAGACAAACACAGGATGCTGCTTTTTTTGGTGTACAACCAATTTTCGTACACATACCAGTTTGGGATTGAAAACTCTCTTTTGAAAGCCTTGACACTCTGCTTCATATATAAGGGCAAGCTCTAGGACCAAGGAAGAAATTAATTTTAATTTTTAATAAAATATTTCTTCTTTTATGGTATTGATGCCTAAATTAAACTCCTCCAATTGCAGAAAAACTGTCAGAAAAGAAAAAGTGGTCTCTAAAAATGTTTCCTTTGAAAATTGATCGCTGTTGTTACGAATCAATTCCATTTATCCTGTTCGTGTTGGCAGGTTGAGGCTTCATTTGTAGCTATCAAAGCTTTCAGTTTTGCTACATAAGTTGTTTCTTTTAAATAAGGCTCAGATGCAGCCTAATTTATTGCTAAATCAGCATGAGAGAGCTTTAAGGCAATCCTATTCTCACTTGTTCATTCTTGTGGTAGAGGTTATATATATAATCAGATGGTGAGCAGGTGTTTTGGACATTACTCCTTCTGGGCCAATCCACAGAGGTTATGTGATATGTGTTAAAGTCCCCTGCTAAAAACAGTGCTTTTTGGTTCAAACTGTGGCAATTTACGTTTTCAGTTTGGTGGGACCAAAAGTTCAGCCCCAGAGTATCAATCAGGAGGGTAACTATCACACAAGCTCATTCAAGCTTCAAACCCCTGATGGCTGTCAGACACGTGGGAAGAGCTTCCTCTGACAAGAGCAATGCATAACCCTTTATAAAAAGGCCCTTCTCATCAGGCAGTGTCTGCATGTATTTTTAGCTCTGGAGATTCCTGGCTCCAGCCCCCACTGTTTGCCAAGGCACCAGCTTCCCACCAGGCCTTGCTGAGAATAGAGGCTCAGGCCACTCACATCTACTGAGCAGTTTTGTTAATTATAGCAACCCTTCTCATAAGTGGGATTTTATTGTGAAAATTAATATCTTGACTTCTGTGGAAGAATTATCACTCAGAAAACTGGCAGTATTCTCCTGTGTATCTTCATCTTTCCTGGATACTTTTTTCAGTGCCGTTTTGAACAGTGGGATATTTTTATTTCACCGCTGTGATGAGTAGGTATCAAATTTTGAAATATATCTGTCAAGGGTAAGCACAGTTTTTGTGGGAAGAACACTCATCCTGTAGCTCATGGTGGGGACATTTCTTGTGCACTGGGAGACTCATACATGTACTAATTTTGTTTTGCAGCCACTTTGCACAAGTATGAATTGTGCAAATCCTGAGACAGTAAGAAGAATTGTATGTGCAGTTCATAGGGCACCTCAGAGACTGTAATAACCCAGACAATGTGAAATACAGGGCAAAGGAGGACTATGCATTTGTTTCCTTTTCTTCCTCATTGAAATACGTCAAGGCTAATTGTCAAACTTCATGATTACTTGATAGAGATAATAATATAGAATTAGGTTGCTATTTAGTTTGCTTCTTCATACTTTCCCTGTTTTTCAAAGTCTTTCCAACTTCCCAGTTCTGCTGGGTATCCTGGACTCATCTACTAAGCTGATATAACATAATTACCTCTTTCATTTTTTAGTGCTTATTAATTAATAGAAACATATTTAAATGGAAGTGAGAGAAGTATCAACTTTTAGACTCAGGGAGAACATTCAACACTATAATTTTTGTTTTGCCTGCAGTTTTAAATTATTTTTAAAATATCCAAGCCATAATGTGGTCAATGTATTTAGCTTTAAGCACAGATAAAACCTAACTGATTGCATATTGTTCTACATTTGGAAAACCATTTATGCGTAAGTAAGGAAGATGAAAGAGGCAGACAGTGATCTCTCTGGTGGCCAGTGATGGGGCCCAGGGAATGGCCTGAAGCTGGGTCAGAGGAGATGCAGGTTGGATATTAGAAAAAGAGTCTTCTCACAGTGGGTGGTTGAGCACTGGAACAGGTCCCCAGGGCAGTGGTCACAGCACCAGCCTGACAGAGTTCAAGAAGCATTGGACAGTGCTCTTGGGCACATGGTGTTACTCTTGGGGATGGTTCTGTGCAGGGTCAGGAGTCAGACCAGATGATCCTTGTGGCTTCTTTCCAATTCAGAATATCCTGTGATTCCGTATGTACTTAAATACTAATTTTGATGTAAAATAATGCAAGAGTAACTACAGAGACAGAGCTTTTCATTATGTTACTTAAACCCCCTATTTGCATTTATATTGCTTCACATGATGAGAAGTGTTTACATGGTATTTGAAAATTTGGGGATTGATGAATAACCAAACATACCTATGGGGTTTGAACAAAATGCTTCGTATTTTTGAGCAAAATGCTTCCTCTTTTTCTTTTTTTGTACTAGAGTGAAAGACTTACGAGGAGAAAGAGATTTCATTGTAACATACTCCTTAAAATTTATGGAATATTAAACAGAGAACTAAATGAACTTGAAACAATTCAGACTCTACCTAATAATAAATCAAGGCTTATGGTAGTTTTCCGGCCCTTTCAAACTGGCTTTAAAGTTGAAGTTTTTAAAAAAATATTGGAGGAAGGTTTTAATAGCAGCTGCTATATTTTGTTTCTTAAAAATAGAATAGCTAACATCTAAATGAGCCTGGATCCTGGGTAGAACTAAGAAGTAGATTTAGGATTTCCCAGATATAAGAGGGCACTGAAGTTTTGGACCTGGAACGTACAATCCAAGATGAGTCCTCTGGTGATGTGGTGTTCCTCCAAGGGCAAGGGGGAGGTTCTTTGTGAAAGTTGTCTTAATTCTCCTCCTTCTGGCTTCAGTTAGGTGAGTCACAGTCATTTTTGTGTAATGATCTTAGGCTGCTGGAGTATTTGAATTTTTCATTTGTACTGTAATATGTGTTGTTCAGAAATGGTGAACTGAGATTCAGTCACTTCACCATGGTGCAGGAGCTGTAGTTACTCAGAAGTGGGAGGGATGGAGTTGGATAAAAATTTATTCTGAAATAAGAGCGCTAGTTTTGCAAATTTGTGTCCATGCTGATTCAGCCAGGAATTAATTAATGATTTGGTACTCAGCTGTTTTCATCGTTTTGTTGAGTTTACTGGGAAACACTCCAAGGAGACAACCAACCCTTGCTTGTTTTGGGGAGATGTGGGAACCAAACATGGAGACCACAGTGAGGAAACAGGAAGGAATGGCTTCAGTGGTGCCACAGTGGGCAGTAAGAAGGCTGTGGAAAGAATGGAAACACAGGGTTGGCAGAGGAATGGAAAAAAGGGAAATAATTTGTTTAAAGAAGGATGGTAAGAAGTAAGGGGAAATTGGCCAAATCCACAGTATCATCTCTGATTTATAATAGTATTTGAAAGTAAAGCCTGGTATTAGCATTTTGGGGAGAATTTCCAGAGCACAGAGTGACATTTTTGAGCCAGGTGATAAAATTATTTTCTAAGATCATAAGGAGTAAAACTAAAGTTTTAACAAAGACTGACCTTGTTTGTCATACATAGCCATGACTGTCTGTAATCCAGAGCTACTTTTCTTAATCTATACCTGGGGTAACATTTTCCCTGGAGCCACTGAGCAACACTCATGTTCACTCATGGAAGATTTTGTCTTCCTTGTATATTCAAGCAAACATGAGGTGACTTGCACAGGATATCCTGCCATTATTGGTTTGCTTCTTTATTCATTGAGAGAATTTGTGTACCTTTGTCAAAGTAGTTTAAATCGTTGCTTAAATTATTCCAGTCATGTTTATGTGCAAATGCTTTTTAAAATGCTGCATGCATTAAGTATTCATATTTTAAGACATCACCTTAAGATTGTCACAAAGTATTAGCACATAGTGCTCTAATATTGTCAAGAGTTTAGGTGGTTTATTCAAAACCTCTGAAGGATTCAATCTGAGAGAATAAATCTCAAGAGTATCTGTGGACCAGAGGCTGATTTAGCTTCTGCAGACCCCTCCTTCTCTTCATCTGCTCCTTCCTCATATTTGAAACGAAAGCCTGTTGCTCCATTACCAGAGAAATGCACTTCAAAAGTATGTTTCCAAATACATTTCATTTGATATTTTGATAAAATGTATACTGTCATGCAGCTTCATAGGACATAAAGGTATCTTCAGAAAAAGTATTTACTCAAAAGTTGAAATTTTCTTGACCACCTTTCTGGTTTGATTTCTAGATGCTGTGACAGTGAAAAATTGTCACATCCAAGGCAGAAGCTGTGTTAAAGTGATGTGTGAAGTTGGCAGATACGGTGAAGAAGGTTGTGCCATGCAAAGAAATAATAACAGTAAAATTAATTCCTTGATCAGGAGAAGCCTGAATGCATAGGTGTACCCTCCATAACACAAGCTTTCAGCTGACAGCTCTCAAGAGTCCAGGCTCAGTGTAGAAGGACAAAGCACCCAGGATGGGCTGATGTCTGTGTATATGTAGGTGGCAGACAGAATTGGGAGAGATCAGGAAGTCCTGAGGGAAAGAGGAGTTGATGTCTGTGGTGGAGGAAGGAAAAGGACTCCTGCAAGGGGATGGCAGGGCTGTCAGGGTGAAGCCCACCAAAATGGTCTCTGCTGTGATATTTTTAATAAGCTGAAGAACATTTCTCAGAGCCTAGGAGGAGATACGGAAGATGGCATTTAATGCCACGGGGGTCTGGATGAGAGACTTGATTTTAAGCTTCATAAGGAAAAATGAGGTTATTAACATATTTTATGCATTGCGTAGAAAAATATCCTGATCATAATTTGTTCTCTGAGTGGGAAAAAAAAAAGGAACAGAAGAAACAGAATCAGTTCTTTTCAAAGGCCACCATAATTAGTGATGATATCCATGTCTGTATTTTACACTTGTATTTATTCCCTGGTTACAGAGAATTCTCAACAGCAAGAACTCCTTTCTACGAACCTCAAGATCTTACTTTTGCACCCAAAGTATTTCTGCTATGGAGAAAATAAATTCTTCTTAATGACCACTGGCACTCCATGTCATTATTTTTGTTCATGTTGTTTATTTTTATTTATAGGCACTCATCAGCATAAAGTGCCATTGCCTACAGCAGCAGGATGTCTTAGATACCTTAGGATTTTTTTCCTACTTGCCTGTATATCATTAATAGCATTTTATATTCTTTTTTTTCCATTTACAAGCAGCTTGGCAAAGCATTACTGATATACTATCATAATTGTCTTCCCTGAGAAGAGATAAGCTGAAGCATCAATAATTGATGAAAGAAATATCAATTTCACAAAATTTTAATAAGAATGAAAGAAGTTAAATGCATATGGACAGACATATAGCTGTGCATGCTTTTAATCCATCACACAGAGCTTGCAGAGGACATGGTATAAGATGACTGTGCAAACTTCAGAAGGCTGTAACAATAGTTTGTTTTTACAACTACTTTTAAACCAATGCTTCTAGAATAAGATGTTCAACTGCTACACAGTTCACACAGCTAGATCATGTGGCAGGTTAGAAAAATATATTAATTGCACAATGAATTATGGATTAATAAATTGCATATGTAAAACTGGAAATTATCCTGTATTCCATGATTCACTATCTATTTCTGACACAGAGAAATAGGTTCTCTTGAACAGAGTCACACCTGAGTTAACTTTCTGAAAATACCCAGAACAGAGCAGTTTTTTTTGCCTTCAGGCATCATTTTCCTTGCCCCAAAACTGGCAGAAAATTTGGAGCTGATCCCTGCATTACCTGTATTGACTGCATATTGATCAGTGTGTAGGGCCTGAAACATAGGGGATGTGCTGCCTCACCAATGAAACTACCAAATACTGACTTAGCATTGCTTGGAATTTCTTCTCAGTACCACCCATGGGAACTCTTAAGGTTTCTGGACTGAAGGAGCCTTGCCACTCAGGAGGGCTGGAGAGTCTGGCCCAGATTTTAAGATTCTAAATTTTCGGGACCTTTTTCTTTGTTACTGAAAATGGCATTGCATTGCTCTGGACTTGGAAATGAATATGGGATTTTGATGATTTTTATATGGAAGCTCTAAAACTGACCAGGAACCTGGTTTTTTGTCTATCAGGTGATGCCTAATCCTTGACTGAGTATGGTTTACTGCTAACACAAACACTGACCTTGCTGTAATTGCAGTTGCTGTTAAAATAAGCAAAATATTCATACTAAACTGAAATACCTACATAGAAATCACTTTCAAGTTTTTCTCAACAAAAGTATTGATTTTGTTAGCATGATAAATATACTTTGTGCTAAACGCTGGTCTCGGTCTCTGGAATAGAGAGGTGAAAGGGAAGAGTCCCACCTATGTCCTCAGTTATGCTGCTTTTTTTCTGTGCTTTAGGTTCATTGGTTTTTAAGATCAATTACCCAGACAGAAAATCCCTGCAGTTAAGGATTGTCATGATTGGAAATCTCTGCAAATGACTTTGGACAGAAAACTTTTGGAGATAAGTTGTAAATAAGCTCTGTGATTGTAAAATGCAGAGTTCAGCACATCAGAACTGTTCCGGTGATTTTAACAAACTTCCCAGGAACTTTTTAACCTGGTTTTAGATCCCAGATAGGAAAAAAAGAAAAAAAATGCTAGCCAGTTTAAATTAATTTCCTACTGCAGCGGAGAGAGGATCCATCCCTTATTCTCTCCCTCCACTGCCAGCAATGCAGAGGTTTCACTGAACTACACCATTCTTTAAAATGTGGCTGGTTTAGAGGGAGAAGAAAATGGTGGTTTGCCAAGTACAGTTTTGCACTGGATGTTTGCACTGGTAGCATGATGATAACCCTGTTTGTAAAAGGATTTAAGTACTTGCCTAATTTTAGGCAGCTGAATAGTGTCATTTCTTTTTTAAGATTATCACATGCTTAAAATAATTGCATTATTTTTTTAGATATGTACGGGTTTGGAGATTTGCATACACCCTCATTCTGCTCATCGATGTCAAGTGTTTTGAAAGAATTTATGTTTCTATTTTTGCCCCCTAGGTGGACACCCATGGAAACATTCTGCTAACATCGCTTGAAATTCACAACGAGGTGGCAAGCAACGAGGTCACCACCAGCGTTACGGAAGCCCGGAATTCCACCATATCCTATGACAACTCAGGAATCCAGTACAGGAAACAAAGCTCACATCGTGAAAGCCTTGGAAGGCGTTCGTCAGAAAGAACAGGCCCCCACAGCAAGAGGGGCCATTTACGAAGAAGGTCCTCGCAACTGAAAATAAAAATCCCCGATCTAACGGATGTGAATGCCATCGACAGATGGTCAAGAATGGTGTTTCCATTCACATTTTCTCTTTTCAACTTAATTTACTGGCTATACTATGTTAACTGAGTGACTTAGTTTTTTTAAAGGACTTCAACTATAACAAGTGAAGTACTACTTGCCTGCAGAGTTTATATATATATTTATATATATATTTATATATAAAAAAATATATATATGAACTTTTACTATGTAGACCATACTCATGTATGTGTGAATACATGTAGCAAAGAACTGTGTGTACTTTAAAGCACATACTGCAAAGCAAAAATATATGTATGCACACACACATGAACACATTCATTCTGAGGTTATGGACACTTTAACATAGAATGCACTTCAGAGGAACTTTTTAAATTGAAAGGCAGGTGTCGTCAAAGCAGCGAGCCTTGAGAAAGTAAGTGTTGTATATTATCACTACAAAACTTTGATTGTCATAGAAATTTTTGAACAGCTGTAATCATGTATAAAGTCAGTATTTAGTAACATCCTTTGTAAATGCTGCCACACACACTAATCATAAAGCAGTAGAGTTACACTGGTAAGTTTTAAATAAGTTATTTATGTTGCAGATCCGTCAACTACGATTTCATCAAGCCAAATTTATTTTTCTTTGCTAAAACTTCTTGGGTTCATATATGTCATAATACGTCTTTTCCCAGTCCTGAATGGGCATCATTTTTAATGATCTCTTGCTTTCTCTTCTGCAGTAAGCAAGCTGATCATGGGAGTGTTGTAGGTCTTTGGAGACATATACAGGTTTATAATATTTCAAACAAGCGTTTTAAGTGTCCATCAGCAGTGACATGAATCTTTTGTAAGTACTGTAAATGTACAGCACATTTTCCTTCCCTTGGACTGGTTCCAGCTGCCGTGTCATTTTGAAAGAGAACAGCACATTTTTAGTATAATTTAGCTGAGAATTCAACTAGTGTCAATGTGTTCTACATCTGCTGTAGATTTAAAGATTGTTATTCCAGTGAAAGCATAGAAGATGTCTCAGGTTATTTGTTACTTCAACATGAAATCACCTAGCTGTAGCCTTTTTTAAATATGCATTCATATTATTTAACATTCTTATAACATTGTATGTTAATGTAAAAGATATTTGCATAATATGCATATAAGTATATTTTCTCAATATTTTTCTTCCCTGTGCTTGCTATCGTGAACGCATGTTATGTCATATTTTTGTTTCTGTGATGTAATAACTTTTTATTCTCTAGAGTTGAGCAAATAGAGCACTTCCGATACTTTGATTCAGTAATGGAGCATTTTCATATTTTATTTATATACGAAAGTATACGCCTACACTTACCAAGGTAGTGTGCTGCCATCACAGATCACAAGAGTGTGTTTTGTTTCAGCATCAACCGTGTTCTAACATGCCCTTCATGCAAATGTGACCATTTTGGTTTTGATTCGAGTTCGTTCCCTCACTGGGATTCCAACTTTTTTCAGTCTAGTAGATTGTAGTCATCAAGGAATGCCAATTTCAGATCTGTAAACCTAATTTGTTATTTATCCGTACTAAATCTTTCTAAGGAAAAGAAGATATATTTTTTGTAAAGAGTGTTTCTATCATGTACATTCTCAAATAACAACAAATACAGTAGCATAAATAGATCAAAAAAAACAGAATTCAGGCTTAGCCCTGACAGTTGTCTGCATGTGAAATTTCTCTGGCCATCGATGGGATTTTTTGACAGATAGAGAGCTTTGGATTCTAGTTGGAGACTTCTATGGGTGAAAATATGTGTGGATATGCAGCTAGCAAAACCACCAAATACAAATGAAACTGAAAAGGCCGCCTTGGCTCTGTAACAACCACCCTCTGATCTCACTAGTACTTGATTTACCCGTGAGTAGAGCTCTGACACTTGGGTTGCTGCTGTCTACAGCCCATTACTATTCTCACCGCTATTTGCAGCTGAGCCATGAAACTTTGCTCTGGACTGAAATCCCAGCGTAGATCAGCCTGGGTTGCAGAGGTGTTTCAGTTCCATCCTCGGGGCTGCTCCTTGAGCATGAATGGGCTGGGCACAGCTGCCTTTCAGCTTCCTGCAGATCCCCAGCTGGGAATGTTCACTGGAACCCCGGCTGCTGCCTTGGGCAGTGTCAGCGCCGCAGTCCTGCTGCATCCTTGGCAGTGGTGCAAAGTGGCTGGAACTGCAGTTTTTGAGCACTGAATCTGCAGACAGCTACACAGCAAGAAGAGTCTCAGAGGAACCTGTATAGCTGGAGCAGAAAAAACTTGGTATTTCAAAGCTCCTCAGTATTAAGTCCCATTGGTAATGCGCAATATACTGTGAGCTCTCTAATATCTCTACAAACTGTGAAGGGATTATAGAGTTCATTGCCATCGTTGGAATCAAATTAACTAAAATTAACACCCTCCCAAAGTACATATTAGATAGAATTGTTGAAAACCTCTCCCAAGTTTTTATCTTAATAGCAAAGTACGTTTAAACAAAACCATCTGATTTTAATAAAAAATATAAATGGTAGGCTTTGTTTTAGAAAAATTTCCATAGTGAAATGATCTCCAAGCAAGTCTTCCTGAAAGTGCCCTAAAGAACTACCCTAAGGAGTGGGATTTGAGAGTGGTCCTGCCCTCATGATTAAATCACAGCACTCTCTTTTCTTCAAGCCCAACCTCCTAGAAATCACATGGTCAGGCAGAAACCTTCAATAAGATGTGACTTTAGTTGTGATAGAAATGCGCATTCCAAATTGCACTGAAATCAGTTCTTCAGTGGCTTCAACCAGAATTCCAGGAAGGCAGAAAATTACTCTCTGTACAGAGCAAAGAGGCAGTGTGGATTTTTCAGGGCCCTGCATGTGCAAGAGGACTGAGTCTCTGAGGACTCTCTCTCTCTCTTACCCTTTGCACAACTGGAGGGCAGCATGTTACTGCAGCCGCCTTCAGGGAACTGTTCTCCCCATCTTGCCTGTCACTGCAAAAAGTAGGCAGTTGCACATTTCATAAGATTTCACATTCATTGGTCTAATCACAAACAGCTTTAACCTTGAACAGATCCAAGTCTTGGTTTGACCTGAAAAAAGCCAGGAAGATCTCACTTAAGGTTAGCACTTCATCTTACACAAGCATTTTTTGTGCCTTTTTTTGCCAATTCTGTTCCTTCAGTCCCAGCACGACTTCTTACACACGAAAACACACACATGCAACCATGTGTTAAGAAAAGTGTTTGCCTTGACCTCCCAATTTCTGGCTCTTGACCCCGTGCACTAGCTGCAGTATATTATTTTAACCATAGATTGCTTTAAGACTAAAAATGGTAATTTCAATTAAATCACACCAGAGTAATGTATTTCATAGCTAATTAACTCCTTTGTAACTCAAAACAACTATAAATAACATTTACACATAATTTGTTTGTAAAAGGCATTTAAAAAAAAAAAAAAGGAAAACTGGAACTATCTTCTGTTATAGCCGAAAGGGTCAATAAACAGTAGAAATATTATGGTGGTTTAAGTTGATTTCATCCCATTGTAAAGATAAACTAAAACCCAGTCCTTTTTGCTTAAGGCACAGCTATGTATTTTTGGTATTCTTCAGCAGTGGAAAAAAAATAGTAAGATGGAAAGATGAAGAGATGCTTTATGAAAATATTGATGAATGAATATTAATTTATTAAAAAGCATTTAAAAATTATTTGTTTTTTATTTTTTTTCTGGGAATGGAGGGAGCTTGATGACACTGTTTAGCCAAATTTGATCTTAAATATCATGTGATGATTAGTCTTACACATTTTTTAAAAAAAAGACCAAATATGAAAGCATTTTCTAATGAATACAGAAATAGCAGGAAAGATTCTTAAGTATTAAACAACTGTGTTTCCTAGTATTTTATATAGTAGATCAAGGAAGAGGGAAAAACTGCATCTACTGACTTAGCAAGATTCTTAATAGCAAACCAATCTGCCTTCAAGCTGCAGCACTGCCAGTTAAGAGCAAAAAGTTTGTTTTGTGCTTTGTATGAAAAAGCCCACTTCTACCCAAGAGGTAGAAGAGTTTTTAATATCAAACCAAGACAATGTTATTTATATGTTTCAGTAATCAAGTACTGTGTTCATTAAACTTTTTATTGCTAAATATTAATAAATTATTTTAGAGGGGTCAGGATACAGAGAATTTTGCAAAAGGGGGTTTTAAAAACCTTTTGTTATTAGTGCTACAACCCCTTCCCCCAAAACCAAAAAATACCTTGAAAATTTGGAAAGCAGGAACAAGTTGTGATATGCTTGCTTAAATCTCATAGTAGCTAATGATATATTTCACAATTTTTAAAAGTAGATTAAGTATTCATCACCATAATTGTGATGGCCTTTTAAATGAACAGAAAGGCTCCCTCTTACTTCTTATCACTTTTAGTAATGCTTTCCAGGTTTTAAGTAACATCTATGATCTAATTTTTCTAATTCAGTCTGCATTGTGGAGTAGGAGAGATTTACCTTGTAGCAAGCTTAGTTTTGTGATTGGGAATATTTGCTAAGAGATGCATTTCTTTGTGTATTTTGGAACTGATGTATGGATAAATACTATTTAATTGCTCAGGTACTTCTCATTATATCAAAGGAGTTCAGGCTCTAGTAGAAATTATGGGTTCTTTTCTCCAAATAGTATCAATAGCTGTTAGTATCAAGACTATTTCCACAGATGTTTGTTTTATAGTCTCAACTGTCACAACAGCAAGTGCCACTTGCTTAAAGAGGTACAACAGTAGCTGAAAACTGAACTAAAAACAGTGGGAATCTCAAGGCTTCTCTGAACTGGTTTTAAACAAAGAAATCTCTCACAAGTGCCTTCAAACTCTTCCAAATACAAGGTCTGAAATAACTTTACAAAAGTTATTTCATATTGTGGGTGTTTAATTTATGTGGTTCTTACAGCTTCTGAGAGCTGACTTGTGGACTTTGATATACATGTCTAGGAAATCTAACCCTTTGACAGTTTACCCAGCATACAGCATCACTTCTTGTATTTGGAAACTAAAGCTACATGAATAGGATATGTAGTAGTACAAAAAGAAAAAACAAATGCCCCTAAAATCAGCTGAAGTTTAAATCACTAATTTACTGAACTTAAGGTAATGCTTAAGCAAGCACAATATTTGTTTGCACCATGTGCCTTACCTTTGCAGCATTCATTGTGGTATATCCTTGTCCCAGCACTGCAGCCTAATTTAGGTTAGCAAGTTTTCTTCACCCGGGTAACAAGAGAAAACCCAGAAAGGGGCTCCTGCACTGGCATACCTCCAGCAAGGCCAAGGGAGAGCATCTCTCTGGGTTTTCCCCACACTGAGCTCTCCAAAACTACTCTGATCATGGCTCTGAATCCCTCCTTGAGCCTTGGAGGCACTGATCTCTCTCCTTTAACTCCAGAGGGAGCCTTAGGCTAACTCTGAATTATCCCCCAGCTTACCACCAGTAGTCAGGTTGTTTCAGCTGTTATTGCTCCTGCTGCAAAAACCTGAAGCAGCTCTTACCCCAGCTGTCAGAATGTACAATGGAAAGCAGCATGTGGACTCAGGGCTGTGGTACATCATGGCAATCTTTAGGTTATTCATTTCAGTGCTGTATCTAAATATATTTCAAGCTATGTTCTAGCCTTCAAGGGTTAGCACACTTGTCTCTAGATACTGGTGCTTTTTATATTAATGTACCTGGGACAGAGCATGGGGAGTTTTTCTAAACACTTTAAGTCTGCCCAGCAGGACTCTCCTGGGCATCCCTCATCCCTCTGACATCACAGGTCAGAGTTTGCATTGCCCTGCTCCAGGTTAACCACCCACCTACTGAGAGCCCAAATCTGCAGGCGTGTGCTGCCAAGTGCTGACTTGCTCAGCTGTACCATTAGATCTTCTGCTTGTTAGGAACTCTCTCACAGATCAGATGCTATAATTAGTCTAAAAACAAGCTGCTGCTTCACACCTCCTCCTAAAATGCCAGCACTGCCACTAGGGACCCTGTTTTCCCATCCTTTGAAAACTACTAGAAAAAGAGGAATTTGCAGGCTGTCAGACAATTAAGAACCTCTCTCCATTCACCCAGGCTCACATTTTGCTTCAGGTTATACATTTGATCTACAGGGACAGAAGTAATTTGGTACAAAATTTCCTGCCTAGGGCTACTCTTAAGAGTTAGCAGTCCAAAACACAAGTAATGCAGGTAAATGCTGAAGTATTTTAAATTTCTAGCCACAATCTTTACATCTTTTTCTTTTGGAGCTATTTAATGTGAAAGGCACAAACAACTGCAGCAGCAGGAACCAGCACACAGTAAATCTTCCTGTGCAAGCTGGCCGAGAGCTAGGCTGGAGCCAGGCATGAGTGCTTCTCTCTTTCAAAGGTCCTTCTTCTTGGCTGAGCAGCTGGAGAGTTTTGACGGAAATTCCAGGTCAGCTGAGAATGACCCTGGAATGTGACCCACAGCACTGTTTGGGCAAGTGCTCTAGGATCTGCCTCTGATGTAAAGAGCTGACAAAAGCACTACATCTAACTGCATCTTAGATGGAGGGAGTCTCCTGTCATGAAAAAGGCTTTGGGTGCCAGGCATGTCTTTGTGAGTACCTTCAAGGCATGGATTCTCCCTACATTCTGTATTTCTTGCCACTGCTCCTGGAAGGTTGCACACTGGACGTGCTGCTTTGCCCTGCAGAGCTGTGCAATTCTCCTGCCACAGCAGAGGAACCATGAACTGAATTCTCTCCATCCCACATGACACATTTATTTGAGGTGTCCAGTTAGTCCTTCCATCATTGTAGACCCTATTTTTAACAAACGAAAATACATGCTAACATCCTGAAAGCGCACATTTGGAGTTCCAAGCCAACATTTTTAGCGTCATTTCTTCGACTAGCTGCAAAACCACCTCCAAAGAAAGATTTGAGCAGAGGAAACTTGTGCGCAGAAGTGCTGTTGCTGCATGCTGCTCTGCAGCTGGAGTTGCTGTGCTTGAATTTTGCGTGTGGTAGGGAGCATAAGAGAGAAATAATGCCACAGAAATGGAAATAATTCCTACACTTGCCTTTATAGATAATGTTTTGGATGAAACAGTTTCAGTCCAGGTGACAGAAGACATCCTGTTATTTGAGTGATCCCATATCATGACCAACAGTGTCCCACTCGCCCCCCTCGGTAGTGAGAGCTCAGTGTGGGTTTGCAGCTTTGGCTGAAAACTCAGGACCACATTGGCTATGGAGAATAACTTCTGATTGTTTGGGAATTGGAAAACTGTGTCATGGCTTCATTTGCAAATGGGAGCAATTTCAAGACATGTTTTCCCATGAATTTAACAGTCCTGAATTTGTCTTACTCTAAGCTGGAAGCTACTGCATCGTTAATTAACTTTTGAATTACTTTTTCATTTTCCACTATTTAATGTGAAGCATGGAGGTTTTTTGTTGGTTTCTTTAAAAATACAATGCCCATTTGCAGCAGGAAAGTAATTAATTTGTGTTATAAATGCACATACAACTGCACATAGTGCAAGATATTAGAAGTAAAACACATTACCTGCAACTTCTGCTTGGGCATCATTTAAAATACTGCTGACAGTTCTATTTGAAGAATATGCTTATTTTATAACAACACTGATTAGGTATTCTATATGGGCAGTTAATATAACATGCTTCCATGTATCTCATTTGCTTTGACAAGGTAGTTTTTGGTGAAGCCAATGCTGGAACAATTTCCTAATGACCTCACTGATGTTAAATATCTCTTGATCAAGATTTCTTGCAGACCTGTAACACCCTGAATGCAGATGACAGTTTTGACATTCAAAAAGATGTAGGTTTAATTATCATCTTGATTACTTGAGCTGGAAAGCCAGATGCCTAAATATCATGAAAGGTCGAGTAGAACAAATCCTGATAGTTGGTATCTTTCAGTGTTAGAAATGTTGCTTGGATTGGAAGGTTACTTAGAGAATAACAACAAGTAATTCCTTTCCATAACTCTCTTCCTGCACAAAGGAACAATTGTTTAACAACGTTTAAACAAGGATTTGGTCCTAAAAAAAGAGGAAATTTGAGCTGGAATACCAAAGACATGTAAATCATCTCAAATAAAAGAGAACAGAAAGGAGACACAAAGATATATAAAGATCTGATGGTTTTACCCAGTGCCCCATGGCAGGTAACACTTTATTGTTGAGAGACTCACATAAAGCACAGCAAGCCACTTCTTTAATAGCAGAGAATTTGTCAATATCAGTTGCCTTTATGTGCATGATTTATAATTCTATTTTCTAAAGCAATTTGAGGGTTGTAAAATCACACGATTATTTAGTACACAGCTCCTTATGGATTCTGGTTTATCAAGTGTTCGGTAAAGAGGAGGAAAAGCATTTGCTAGTCATTCATTAGCTAGAGTAGATTCAAGCAAATTACTGCTATTATGAGTTCTGATCCAAAGCCCATTATAGTTGAAAGAAAAACTCTCAGAGGTTTCAATAGGCTTTTCATACCACCTGAAATTAGTATTAACAAGACTGCTAGAAAATTTACATCTTAATTGACTACATGAAGATCAAGATACAAAAATTGCCAGACTATAAGAAGTCTATAGGAAAGATCAAAATACATGTGGACTGAAACCAGAAATTGCAATAGACACAAGGGATTTTTTTTATTTTAGTTTAATCAAGTACATTGTTGCTGTTGAGGTGAAAAACAACCAGGCTGTTTTTGTTTGTCCATGGTTGTCCACAAAACTCAGGCTTACCCCTTAGCAGGAAAATGCTACACTAAATGAAAAAAACCCTCCAAACCACCACAAATTAATGGAAGCAGAGCACATCTGGCATTTCAGAAAACTCATCGCATCTCCAGAGTCCAGCTGACATTCTACTGCAACAGATAGTTGTTTAAATTATTCTTTATTAATAAAAAGGTTGATATAATATTTAAAGTATTATTGATGTTTAATCAGACATATTACATGCTTTGTTGGAAAGAAAGGCCTCATTGAGACCTGACTGTGTTGAACCATGTTGAAGTTATGGGATAGTTCTGATTTAGGAAGTGAAGAAATTTTGGGCAGATAATTTCCTATATACAGAAGTAAAAACTTTGTCTGACTCTCATGCTGCTTCCTGCCCACTGACATCAGTCCAGAAGTCTGACGGTGAGTTTCTACAGGTTTAAATAAGGACAGAGAAATCACAACTACCAAAATGAAGGAGAGCCTCCAAGGAGGGGCTACCTTCATGCTGCCAATAATTTAGCAATTTTGGGGGAACTTCTGTCTAATCTCTATTTAGGTGCTTCATTTGGAGTTCAGTGCTGGCTGGCATGTCAAAGGATTTTGAAAAGCATATTTAGAAGCTTCAGCTGTAACAAGAAAAAGTGTTGGTAACTTCTGAAGCACCGTCTTCACAGATATGCATCTTTTTCCATTGTAAAGTGATTGTGAAACATGAAGGTAAGAGCTTCAGGGCACTGTCTGGGTGAAGGTCTGACAGACACTGTGGAAATTTTCAGTACACTCAGTCTTATTGATAGCTTCCAGCTAATAAAAAGGCTGCAGCAGATCCTCCATTCATTTCCATTTCCATTGGCTTTTCCCAAAGACCTGAATATTAGAAGCATCTTGACTATCTTGCCAGGTAGTCCTGCCACTGATTCTTTTCCATGCAGTGATCAGGCTCTACTTTTAAATCCCAGAGACTGCCCAGTGGCTCCAACTGAGAGGACAGTGCACACCCTTGCTGCTCAGATGGGTAGAAAGCTCTCCAGGCTGAAAGTATTTATGGCCGATTTTCCCCCTCTTGTTATTTTGCCAAAATTGCCCTCTAGCTCACATAGCCCTTCTCCATCTGGCATTTACTCTTGATATATTTCTAGAGAGAAATCATATTCTTCTCAACCTTCCTTTTGCTAAGCTGAAACAAGTTCAGCTATTTTAAGTCACATTGTGTGCTTTTTTCCCCTGGCCACCATCTTAGTCTTGCAGAAAAAAAAAATATAATAACCCTTTTTATGGATCATAAATTACAAAATGATTGAATACTGTTTCTACTACTTTTTTTCCTCCTTATCATTTCCTCTCCTGTGCCATTTCAACACACTCTCCCAATAACAACCATCAGTCTCTTCCCCTGTCAAGTCCTTAACTCATCATTTTATTTCGTTTGCCTTTTGTGTCTGTAATTCACTTTTCCTTGTGGTGTCTGCTTGCTTTCTGTTGTAGGCAATGGATATTTTTCTCCGCGAGGTCTTGGGGCTCAGACCTAACACACCTCTGTTACAAATAAGCATTAATGCTGGATTATCTGTATTTAAAATGGAAGTCATTGTCCATATGTGAAGCCAAGCACTCAGGACAGGGCTGTGTCGAACCTCAGCACCCATTTTGGCCACCTCAGCCAAGTATAAAAAATGCTTACAAATGTCAACCTTAATGATCACCAGGGAAAACCATTAGCAATGGCAACAACCAGCTGAAGTACAGAGAAGCACACTGCACACCTAACAAATTGCTGCTGTCTTTGGCTGCCCAGTGTGTCCACTTCCTGATAGGATATGTACTCCCAGCTCCAGGGGAGCTGATGGATGGCCATCCTAGAAACCTTCATCTCCCCTTCATCTGAATAATGATGAAGCTGATGGGGTGCCATATCACCCTGTGTGCCAGGAAAAGCCTCTCTGTGGCTCTGGGAATGCTCTATAGCTCCTCCTAAAAGCCTGAGAAGATGCTCTGTAAAGGGTCATGTGCACTACCAAGAGTAATTTGTAGAATTAAATACATACATTTTTTTGGATGCCAATTCTTTGATGTTTACCATTCATACCATATCAAGCATGAAAACAACCTTGAAGAGGCAATTGTTGAGCACTGTGCTAAAATTCGTTCTCATCAGAGCTGTTACTGGAGGACAAGAGGATTATTTACGTGCTTTTTTTCCTCATAACAGAGTACTTGTCACAGCTGCAGTTGTGGGCTTTTTTAAATCTAATTGCAGACTTGAAATGCAAATGACTGTAAAATTTCACAGACATACTTTAAAAATACAGATTTCAACATACTGCTTTTCATTGATTGTGAGGAACATTTTGTTGTTGTTGTTGTTGTCTGGGGATATTTATTTTGAAACTTCCCAGGCAGTCAAAACACTATAGAGATGCACTTTTAGTGACAAATACAAATGCATGTAATATTAAGGACATACTTTGCATGTACTGAAGGACAAATACATTACAGACAAGCATGCTCTCTGCAACCTTAATTCCCATTACTGTGTATTAATTAATGCAGCATATTGCAAGTCCTTATCTGCAAGTTTTTTTCCTTTGGTATTTACATGCCAGGGCAGGCCAAAATTTCAACAATTGTCTGCCTAAAAGTCTGAATATTTGAAGTTGGCAGGGATGCTTGGATGCTCAAAATCTTCAGCCAAAAGTCAGCAAATGTAAATTTGCCCTCAGGAGCAGTGGTCTGTGATGACGGGGTATGGATGTGCAGTTTGGACCAGGCAGCTACTCCATGGATCCTGCAGCTGTTGGATTGGATGCAGTGATGCTGGTGGTTCCTACCTTTCTATTTTTAAAGATCTTGGCCTTTAATATTTGTACTAGAGTGTATCTGTGTACTCACTAAAAAAAGCAGGATGAATCCCAGTTGTTGGAACAAATTGCTTTCACTGAGAACAAAACCAATTGGTTATTAACATAGCATGCCAATAGGAGCCTTGCCAGCATTGACTTAGGCCTCCATGCAATAATGTTGTGCAAATAACATTAGATTGCACTAAAAGCCTGAAACTGAGGAACAGAAGAGTTTCAGATCAGGTGTGTAGCAAGCAGAAAACTAATAAAAGAGGGAGATATAGGAAAGATCTCTAAAAACACAGAAAGTCCTGGCTTCTCTGAAAAAATACCCTTAAAACTGAACTGACATGTCAGTGCGCCAGTTTTTTTATGCACATCCATAGAATCATAAAATTATAAAATTATTAAGGTTGTAAAAGACTCCAAGATCATCAAGTTCAACATCACCCTAATTCTGCCAAGTCCACCACTAAACCTTATCACTAAACACCACATCCACAAGTTTTTTAATACTTCCATGCACAGTGACCACTTCCCGGGACAGCCTGTTCCAATGCCTGACCACCCTTTCAGGGACGAAAATTTTCCTAATATCTAAACTAAACCTCCCCTTACAGAGCTAGAGGCCATTTCCTTTTGTCCTACTGCTTGCTACTTTCAAGAAGAGGCCAACCCCCAACTTTCTACAAGATCCTTTCAGGTGGTTTTAGAGAGTGTTAAGGTCTCACCTGAATCTCCCTTACTCCAGGCTGAACAGCTGCTCCTTTTAAGACTTGTGCTCCAAATCCTTCACCAGCTCCATTGCCCTCACTGGACTTCAAGCACCTTGATGTCCTTCTTGAATTGAGGGACCCAGAACTGAACACAGGATTTGAGGTGTGGCCTCACCAGTGCCGAGTAAAGGGGGACAATCCCTGCCCTGGTCCTGGTGGCCACACCATTGCTGATCCAGGCCAGGATGCCTTTGGCCTTCTTGGCAAACCTGGGCACATTCTGTCTCATGTTTAAATCCATTCAACCAGCACTCCCAAGTCCTTTCAGCTGGATATCTTTCCAGCCCCTCTTACACAAGCTTGTAGTGCTGCATGGTGTTGTCGTGAGCCAAGAGCAGGACTTTTCCTTTGCCTGAACCTCACACCATTGGCCTTGGCTCATTGATCCAGCCTGCCCATATGCCTCTGCAGAACCTTCCTGTCCTCCAGCAGATCAACACTCCCACCTAAAGTGATTTTATCTGTAGGGTAACTGAGGGTGCCCTTGATCTCCTCATCCAGATCATGGATAAAGATATTAAACAGCCCTAGCCCCATCCCTGAGCCCTGGGGAGCACCAGTAATGACCTGCCAGCAGCTGGATGTAACTCCATTTACCAACACTCTCTGGGTCCAGCCATCCAGCCAGGTTTTTACTCAGTGAAGTATGAACCTCCCCAAGCTATCCACATCTACTCTACCTGAGGGACTAACTAATTTTTAGAGATAGCTGCTTTGCAAGTTCTCCAAAAATCAATTTACTGATGTCTGTGTCAGGCTGAGATATCCAATAACAGGCATCTAATATTGCTTGCTACCTTAGCTACAGTCCTGAAAGGAAAATCAGAAATCATTTGATGACAAATGTAAACTCAAGGTGGATCAAGCTACAATCTTGTTACAGGCAAGTTATCATGAATAATTCAAAATTTCTGTTCCTCCTGATGATGGGAGCTGCAGAGACTTTTTTGTGGGATTTTGCTCAGTAGATTCTTTAATGTACACCAGTGCTTAGTCAGTAGATATAGGTAATTGTAAAGATCTATTTAAGGAGTCTTAAGGATTTAGCAGAAATCTGTTATCTGATATTTATACAGGCATCACATACAGGGAGGAGCAGTCAAAGGTTGAGTGAGACACTTGCACTATTTTTTTTCACCAACTGGAAGCAACACAAGCTTAACATGAGCAGGAAAACCTGCTCTTCATGGAGTATAGCAAATCTTTCTGAAGCAGAACTTATAAGCTTGATGTGGCTTCCTTGTAGCTCTGAGATGAGAATTTCTAGTGGCATACATCTCTGGGCTGTGCCAGCACAGAGCTTGGGTCACCATGAGTTCAGACATATCTCCACAAAGCTCCATTGCATCATGTAAACTTGCCCTTCGTGTCCCTCTTGTTACTCTCTGAATGGTGCAAATGTACAGCATAATCAGTTGCATGGAGGCAGAAGTATAAATAACAATAAGTGATTAGGAGAGCATTGCAATTAATCACAAGAATGCAGGCTCAGTGAACTCTTGTTGTCATTTTTAATGAACAATACTTTATCATCAGAGACACCCAAGGGGAATTGTAAGCATTTGCCAGAGTAGAGATGTCAAGTACAGGAGTACCTTATCAAGAGCTTGTTCTTACCATGTCTTAGGCTGTTTGAGATTTCTTCATGAACCATGTGCTGTGTCAGTAGCGGCTAGAAAATATGGAAGAAAAGAAAATTTAAAAAGAAAATAAGAAAATTAAATCCAAGCTGTTCCTTTGTATTTCTTTAGAACTTCATGTTATTCCATGGGGTCTGCAAGAACTGTGAAAGTAATGTGAAAGGAATCCCTCTGTGACATGCAAATTACAGATGTCTCATTGGAGGGATATCAACCAGCAATAAAAATTTATTTATCTTTAAAATGACTAATCTAATACAGACATACAGCTTACAGTATGCACAATTCTGCACACCCAGCTTGGATGAAAAGCAGTGTCTGCACAATTTATCTCTGTGAGATGGAGGCTGATGCACACAACCTAAGACATTAGTTATGTCAATTCTGTTGGTTCTTTGTGTGATTAATTTATGTGACCCATATACAAGGTTAACAGGTTTTCCCACAGATGTTTCCTGTTTTCATTAATTTGATAAGCCACCCATTCTGTATACCATCCATCAATGCATAGTTTTTCAGACAATTTATTCTTCTGTGAATAATTTTCCTGATAATTTGCTTGTCTGTGGACTTTCCACTACATGATATTTTACTTCAGGTGTAGATTAACAATATGTTAAGACACATAGACTAGCTGTTATTTTTAGTAATGTGATTTAGGATTAATGCAATATATTCTTGTCCACACACAGATTTTTCCTTCAGAATTCCCAGATTTCTAGACTTACATAACTTTAGGAAATCTGACACAGTCAAAATGGTTACACAAAGGGAAAGTCCTCCTTAAGTAATTCGATATCTTTCTTTTGTAAGTTCACCTGTCTTGTGGAAGAAGGAAAGACAGTGAATGTAGTTTTCTGGATTTGAGTAAGGCGTTTGATCCTCACAGGATTTCTCTGGATATTACTAATGTGTTATATCTTTTGGTCAGCGCTCAAGGGGTCAGACAGTTGGATTAAATTATCTTTGTAAGTCCTTTCCTGCAGAAACAGTAATATATGTGCTATTAGGTTACATTGCTATAGAATTTGTATACATACTTACCATGTACATAATATAAAAATATATTTGCGTATCAATTATTTCAGAAATTTATATATGTATCTTTCTAAGTTCTTACTACTAAACTGTAGATAATTAGTACAAAGTTATCAAACTTGCTTCTCTAAATCCATGTGTTTGTTTTCAAACTACTACACCTTGGATGGCATTTCTAGCAGGCTTTCAATAATATTTAAAAGATATTCTGACATTTTGAAGAGCAGGAATGCAAAGCTACCGGAGTTTCCACGAGAAAGCTGGTGATTTGATTTCTTTAGTCACACAATATCTGTAAGTCTCATTCATATACACTAGTGTTCAGAGGAAGGAGAAAATTGTTGAGAGCCTGAAGTAAGAGCCTGACAGCATGCTCAAGAGCTTTTTTCCCCTTGGAGATTACAACTTGCATGAAATGTGACACAAAATACTCTAAGCTAGGAGAGAAATTCAAGAAGGCTGGAGAATAAGAAAACACTTTAAAGGGCCTTCCTGAATATTTATCTTGTTTGGGATGTATCTGAGATCATCCTTAGGGTCAAAGACTACTGAGAATCTAATTCAAAAAGTTAAGCATTGTTAAGTGCTTTTTTTTCCTCAGAGGGTCCCTTTCTTCAGTTATGTATCTGAGAAGAGCCATCAGGCATTGCCCAAAGAGTTTTGTAAGCAGATGTAAGGAATAGGGACAACACAGTAGTGAGCTTTGATTTGGGATTGAAAGGCAAATAAAGATCACGGTTGCACACAGCACTGCTTGAGAAGTGTGATAGAGATGACCCCCTAACACTAATCACCTTCTCTGGATTTTAAGTACTTCAGGCACATTCATTTGCAGTTTTATGAACAGCCCAAACTTTTTTTAAGCAGTAGGGTTACCAAGCTCCTACCTTTACCTGTTGACATTCAGAAACCTCCAGCTTGTAATTAGAAAGAGAGCTTATCTAAAAGAAAGAAAGGAGGAAGATGGGATGTGCTATAAAAGAGTAAAGTTGGACACAAGTAGTCCTTTTGGTCTCAGGCAGTCATCATTATTATCCATGCAGTGTCAGAAGGCATTGCCAGGCTGTACTGACCTCAGGAAAGATTTTGGAGTGGGCTTCCAATGCAGGTATAGGTATTGCTAATGAAATAGACCCAGTAGCAGGGTGGCTGAATGAACAACGAGAAACAGAATTTTTTACAAGAAAAGAAAGATGTTGCTTAAAATTGTTGCCACCATACCACTTTTGGATAAATTTTGGACTCTTAAATACCTACTTTTAGGTCAAAGGGAAAACATTTGATAACATTGAGGCAGAACAGCATTTTTTTTGTGATTTCCAGTTAACACACTTTTTTACTAAGGCATTGAACAGAATTTTCCCTCTGTGTATGTCTCTTTCCCTTTTGCATGCATGCACTTATATAACCTGACAAATATAAATATCCTAACAAATGGAAGATCCCAACAATACCATGGGAATGGTACAAATCTGTGCCCACCCACCTGAAGGGAGTGTTTCTGTTGCTATTGTTGTTTTCTGTCCCCAAAGTGCTCTTCGTCTGTGGTGGCCCTCGGGAGGAAACATGCAAATATATACAGACCCTTAGGACCAAGACACAAATGACCATATGGCTACATTTTGTAACTAGATACTAAAATTGCTAGTTCAGAAAATCACTAGCTTCCACAGCTCCTGCATGGTTGCAGAGCAGTGAGTCACAACATTAGGAAGCAATGTCCAAAGATTTTTTCTCTGAGAAAATGCTGTCTCCATGTCAGCACAGCCCTACCAACTTCATTACACTCATTATTGATTTATACCTCTGCAGCTCAAAGAAAAGTTGGGCTTAATGGGGCAATAATTTGATAGTAAAAAATGAAAATAGCAAACAAAAAAACAAATCACAGAGGAGAACAAAATGTTTATGATGTAAGAGAAACATCTGTTGTCCAGGTTATCCTCAAGTACAGATGGTCTGAGCTCCCTCTTCATTTGAATTTTAAAAATTAGAAAAAAATTAGTCCAGTGTAAATATAGCACTGTGAATATCTTGTGCCCTTTTCCAACATTTAAAAAATTGTCCCACTGTGCTATGCCATTGTTACACTGTTCAAAAGAAAGCAATGATTCTTTTGGGGGGATCAGAGTGGTCAGACTGAGCATTTGATGCCCTCATTTACAAAGACATAAAAGAAGCTCTAGACTGAAGTTGGGGTAGAATGGAAGTTGGGTCATTGATGATGCAAATCTCAATGCAGAACATTTGTGCTTTCAGTCATTTGTCCCTCTGGAATAAATAGTTTCATTTCACAGCAAAAGCTGCACCCAAATGAGAGGCTTTGTAACAGTGGATTCCAATCATCTCCACCTTTCATTTTCATGCTGTTGCTGTTATTGTCAGGGACTAAGGTTATTTATCTATTATTTTTATGCTCTATAACAGTCTGGAGAGTAAATATTCAACTGCAACAGGTTAACCAAGATTTGTAAAACCTAATGTGCACCTTCTCATTTCATGTGTGCTCTCTCACCAAAGTGTCTCTGAGTCTGAGTCAGGGGGAAGGAATCACTTCTCTGCCCTCATTGACTCACAGAGGAGCTTAGGTGTAACATCTTAGAGCAGATCCCTAACTTATAGCTGGAAAGGTGACCCCTCACCTTCCTCACATCCCAGAGCTTGGCACAGATTGGGAAAATGGCTGGCAATCATTCTGGCTCTGCCTCATCTTCAGCCACAAGAATCTTTCATTAAATAGATTTCCAAAAGTCTCCTGAAAAATGGATTTCTATTTAAAACATAGAATCAGCAGGTGATGCACTCTGAGATCAAAAGAGAGGCTTAACATGTGTTTGTGTGCTCCTCATCTAACTCAGCTGGAGGAGATACACAGGTTCCCCCTGGGACTCCAGATATTTTCTAACCAAAGTACTTGTCAAGATGCTCTTCTTGGAAAAACACGGGGAGGGTTCAACCAGGGACTGTATTTTTATTGGGACTACATTCAGATGCTCATGCTGTTTTCCTAGGCACCTAATCTTCAGAGGTAGACTTCCTCTCAAAGAACAATTTATAGCAACTTAATGACTCTCCTCCTTTCTTTGTGCCCTCTGGACATTCCTTATTTACTCTGTTTTCTTCATAGAAATCTAGGCTTCAGGCTCAGACACCTGATGGCAGCTATATATGTATCTGAAGGTCACTTCAGGAGCCCACTGATTGAAGATGATCTATCAGTTACATAAATACACTCCAGTCTCATCTGTATCTAGAGAATATCTGTGCCTGCAGTCATAGATGGAAATCCAGTAATTATTTATCTAATAAGTTGTGAGGCCATAAAGGCTAGAATATATCTTACTGCAGAGGAGACAAAAGCTTTTCTTGAATAAAAGCAATTGCAAGATTTGACTCTGTGCAATATTAAAAACATAAAGAAGCCATCTGTTTTCCTTTCATGGAGAATGATTTTTTGTGCTATGCAGTCATTAATGATACATACTGGAAGAGTTTTCTACATTTATTTGAAGTGAAGCTAGCACTGTGCCTAATGGAACACCAATTATGGTTCCTAGAAGTCAAAATGCTATGGAAGTAGATAAATGAGTTACCTAGCTATAAAAAAAAACCAAAATAAATATGTTACATTCGTGCATTCCAAATACAGAGAAAAATAGACAGCAGGATATGAAAGCCATATTTTTTTATAAAATCTCCTTTGGCCTCTCTCTTCATATGCCTGTTTTTAGCACAGGTACACAGATGCCATTCACATATATTCTATACAAACCCATAAGCAGCGTTCCATTTACAGTTTACTTGAGGAGCTGATTAAACAATGTTTTGTTACACCATCTACATGAGCTTACTTGCATACTAGCAGAACTCCGTATAAAGATAGACTTTGTAGAGATTGAATTCAAACATGTGAAAGACTGAGCTATAAACATCCAGCTAAAGCAAAATCTATAAACTGTTTAAAGGGCATTAGTGCTCCAAAGTCACACAGTAAAAATAGATGGCATTATGCAGCTCAGTATATACTGCCTCTCATTAACTCCAGCACTGGCTTACATGGAGCTTGTGAAGCTAAAATAACACTACTCTCGTTGCCAAAGAAAAAGCACTCATGAGCTGGGAAAACTCAAATTTTGCTTGCATAATCAAATGTAACACCTCTCCTCTACTGCGTGTGCCATATGAGAGCATCTCTACATTCTTTTACATTACTTTTCTATATGTCATAGGCAACATGTAGTGTATGTCATCAAAGACTGATTCACAACTGATTCTGACACTGCTTGTCTTTGAAATCATTATTGTCTGCAAACAGTATTATTTCAATTTTTTTTACAGCAGTTTCACATATGACTTCATAGCTTGAAAACTAGTAATAAAAAAATCCAAACACCAACAAACAAAAACAAACCACAAACAGAAGAGAAGCCCAAGGCTCCTTTATTCACTATCCTTTTTGACACAGGTTTGTAACCCCCTTATTTCAGAAGGAGCTATGGACTAAATGGAACATGTTTTTTGAAATTCCCTTGCGTCTTTCTTTAAAAAATCTGTTCTGATGCCCTGATGAGGTACACCTGTTGAATTACTGCTTTGCCATTTGTGGGGGATGAGAGCAGGAATTTGAAACAGGAGAACAGGAATTTGAAATAAGAGAAGTGAGTAAGTGAAGCTGACATCAGCAGTAGCTCAGAGAAGAGCCGAGCCATAGGATCAAAACTCTCAGTCCTAACTGATAAGCCAGGAAGAAACAGCAGCCTAGAAATGGGCCTAGCTTCTTTTGTTTGCCTCAAAATTTTGGAAGCGTGAAAAAAATCATGTCTTTCAGACATAAGGAGAGACAGTTTCAAATTTCAGGGCAGATAGGGTATATGTTCAGGACTAAACGAATTACAGTCACTCTCCATGAATGAAACAAGAGTCCTGAGACTGAATAGACAGAGGCAGCAAGGGAAGTGGTATCTCAGCCCCGATAGCTAAGCTGGAAGCTATCCTTGGGTTTTTAAGTTCTTTCATCTGTAATAGCTGGAGGTCAGCTCTTTTTCTTGAATGCTCCCACAGATTTTTCCAAGAAAAATACAATCTCCTCCTGAACCTGGAGAAACAAACCTGGACTAACATATATATCCAAATTCAATCTTTTTGTCTAGAAGCTGTTTCTTTGTCTGGAGGCTGTGAATGGTACAACACTGAACTTCATGCTTAACTCTCCAATGTGGCTGTGTCCCACTATCCATGACATCATTTTTTTGAGAGTATTCAGACATACTGCACTTCTACCACAGCAAGAATGGCTTGAAGGTCACATTAAATCTGAACAAATATACTGGACACTGCCACCTTGGGCTGTCAATCTCTGGGCCAAGAAGGAGGAGTAGGGTAAAGGCAGAACTGTTTGGAGGACCCCGTGGGGAAGACAAAGAGGAGAAACCTGGATTCTTCAGTGTATGTCTCTCTGGCTGGGATGTGCAATGCTTTGGGAATTAGTTTTGTCTTTTCTCAAATATTTATATTCTCCTCATAGAGCCTTTCTTTCTTTCTTTTTCTTTCTTTTCTTTTCTTTCTTTCTTTCTTTTCTTTCTTTTTTTTCCTTTCTTTCTTTTTCTTTCTTTCTTTCTTTCTTTCTTTCTTTCTTTCTTTCTTTCTTTC
>JAHLSL010000014.1:4386794-4408589 GCA_025920805.1 Petroica traversi | reverse complement strand
CTCCTCTCCTCTCCTCTCCTCTCCTCTCCTCTCCTCTCCTCTCCTCTTCTCTTTTCTCTTCTCTTCCCTTCGCCAACAACCTCTACTCACTCAGTCTATTTTCATTGGAGAGCTGCTCCAGCCCTCTGATCATCTCTGTGGCCCTCCTCTGGACTTGCTAAACAGATCTGTCTCCTTCTTGTCTTGGGGACCCCAGAGCTGGATGCAGCACTACAGGTGGAGTCTCATGAGAGCAGAGTGGAAGGGCAGAATCACCTCCCTGAACCTGCTGGCCAGGCTGCTTTGGATGCAGCCCAGGATATGATTTGCTTTCTGGGCTGCAAATGTGCATTGTTGTGTCTTGACCAGCTTTTCATCCAACTTTTCACTGATACCATGTCCTTCTCTGCAGGGCTGATCTCAATCCATTCATCTCCCAGCCTGTACTGATCCTGGGGATTGCCCAGATGAAGGTGCAGGACCTTATGCTCAGATTTAGGGATGTGCTCAGTCTACCCAGCATTTTTTTTTTTTTTTCAGAATATTTGTGCTTAACCTGCTTGCAGCACAAGAGGAAGAGTTAACTGATATACTATGGTGTGCCATAGAGTCTTTATGACTTTTTCAGGCCATTTTAAAGCTGTTACCACATCTGAAGAGGTTGACCTTTGAGGATCAGAACATCCCGGAGTACTGCATGCTTGGATTTATTTATAACTTCTGCAAATTTGTGCTATGATAAATGTATGACTGCTGGAAAAGAGCTGAGGTAGGCAGAGGTATTTTCTATATCTGTCGCCCAAAGAAAGTCTGGTATATCTCTTTGGACATGATTAATTGTTATTGCCTGAATTCTTATAGAAGACCTATAGCTGAAGGACTGTCAGGTTATTTTACATCCATTTAATTCTGCCTCAAAATCCTACACTTCCATAGAAAGTAGCACACAACTTCTCTGAAGTTCCACAAGTCAAAATTTCTTTGGGTTTGTTTACTCTCTGATGAGTATAAATTTGAAACTTCAACAAAAACAAGTGTGTTTGAGCATTTTGGGAGAATAGAGAAACAGCAATGGTATTTATGTCTTTACAGAGCACAGAAAGAGTTGTTTTGTTTTATATTTCACATATGAGCTTGTTCTGCCTCAGTTCTGCAGAGGACCTGCGGGCTAATTAGTGAATCAATTGTGTCTTTATCAGGCTGATAAGTGCTATCTTCCAAGGCCAGCAAATGTGTCAAATTTTCACACTAATTGTCTAGAGTAACTGCAAGTCCTTTTCTCAAGTCATCTGGCCACAAGAAATAATACTTAATATGTATGGTTACAAGGTAAGCCTGGTGGTTTTCTGGTGTCAGTCCTCTACATTCTCACTGGTCAGACCAACTCTGCTCATTCATCTCAGGGAACCATTTGTGCTATTACAGAATCACAGAATCAACAAGGATGAAAGAGACCTTCAACATTATCTAGTCCAAAGACTATATATTGACGATATACAGTTGATATAGCTGATTCTAGGCATTTTCCACTTCCTCTGCCCTTTTCCAATCTCTTATCAGGAGCTAGAAACTAATTTTCCTTAACTTCTTATTAATATGCTCCAACATTTCCTCAGACAGAAAGCAGTATCTTAAACCTGACAGCCAGGAACAGAGGTGGTGTGGAAGCAGGTGCTGTGAAAAATACACCGAGGCTGGGACTGAGCAGCTGCTCTGCTGAAAACTTAGATTGATGTGCTACCACTCAAGAACAGAAAAAGACCCTTCCTACATATGGTAGGAAGACCCCCATCCTTGCATCCCACCCTCAGGAGGGGTTACTGAGTTTTGAAATGTGCTTTTAATCAGTTTTGGCCCACAGGTTTTATCATGTCTCAGCATTTCAGTCAGCTACAAGAAGGCAGGAATTTACTTACTAGTTGACTTACACACATTCATCCTCTCCATGTCTGTTATCCTGGAGGAAAACTAGGTGACCATGTTTATACAACAGTCCTGAGCCTTTCTCAGTATGTCCATAAAATTGTCAATCAACTCACTTTGTAGTAAAATTGAGATCTGCAGTGGCAAATAGAGTACGCATGGTACTCTTGGGAAAATGCACATCTAATCATTTAAACTCCTCTCTCTTGCTGCAGTCATGATATAGTTTCTCTTTGTTCAGGGAAATACAAACACCAAATAGCATTGGCACTGTGAGGTGAAGGGATTTTTACACATCCCTTTTGGTCTGATGGAGAGTCGGAAAGAAGGAGACCCTCCTATCTGCTTGTGACTGCTTTATTTTTAGTTTCCAGGGATTTAAGAGTGAAATAAATGCTCTGTTATTCTTTTATGATTGTTTAGATATGTAAAAGATATGTACTAGATATGTAAAAAGAAGTGCCTCTATAGGGAAGGAACAGAGGTTTAGTAACTGGTATTCTGGTAGAGGTTATGCTGTCCCATAATCTACAGTGATTTGATCCTGCAAGGTTTACTTCCGGAATTCAGTGCCCACTTGAAATAGTAATTTATTTCATATGCCAGTCATCTAGATTTTGACTTTTGTTTGAGTTATGTTGTGTTATTTTTAATGCAGATTTCTTTCAGAAAGCATACATTATTCAAATGCCCAAAACAACGATCACACAGTGACAGGTCTGTGACTAGGCCTTCCAGGGTATCGAGGGAAGAACCCCAGATTCCTCCAATAATACAACTCAAATCTCATTCTGCAAGGTCTGGAGACACCTGATGTTTTCTTTAGAAAAGAAAAGGATTGGAAGAAGTTTTTGCAAAACCTTTTTTTGTAAAAGTTTTGAAAACGGCTCAAGATTTCCTTAAACCTGCAGCTGAAATGAATGCAGCATTATGGATAAATGATAGTGGTAAATTTCTTCACAGTCACAGTTGATTAATTTTGCTGTTAATAATGAAGTACAACAAAATACAGTATCTGCTAACATTTTTTGCACATGAACGAAATAGATTTGTGATCTATTCACAAGAAAATTTTCAAAATGTATTTATTAACTACCTTTGAAGATAAAAATAATTTTAAATAAACTAAGAGTAATTTAAAGGGAATGCAAAAGCAGAATGTCATCATGCTCTACTTTTGGAAAATTAAAAACAGATGTATTACCTACTCTTAAAATATTTCACATAGACCTCAACTATACTACATGATAATAATTCACATAATTACTGTTGGCCGGCTTGAGAGAATCAAGTTTGTTAAAATGGCGTGATTATATTAGGAAAAATATTTTTGGATGACTTACTAGTTTATTTGTATGTTGTGTAAAAATGTACATATCCTGAAGGTCAGACTGTATTACATGTGTTCCAAACAGACTGAATCCATCCTGGCAATATCACAATCCAGAGAGTTCATTAAATTAAGCTTGTAGATACAGCTAGATTCCAAATTTAAATTAAGAAAAGTTACTACAGAAATAAAAACCCAAACTTTTTGGAATTAAAGCCACTTGTGAAACATTTTTTTTTCATCTAACAGAGCAAGTTAAAAGTCACTGTGGTAAATAGAATATGTAGTCCTTACAAAATCAAAATTGTCCTTATTACCTCTATGCTATTAACATTTCTTTCTCATAGGCTATTTCTAAAGCACTGTGGGCTCTCATCTTCTGATCAGCAAAGCTCACTACATTCAGTGAAATACCATTATGCTCACACTTGGGATAAATTCTTCTCAGGTCATGAATAAAATGTATTAGTCTGTTACTGTACTGATTCTCCAGAGAACACTCATGGCAAAGCCAGCATCTAATTCTCCACTCTAAACTTCTGACGGCAGCTTGTAGGGGTTTTTTCTAGATAGATTTTAACCTTCATTTTTCAGTAATTTAGGGGTTGGATGCTGCCTCCAAATTATTCTTACAAGAGATGATTCAAATGTGGACAGGACCATTGGTATCCCAGCTTTTGGTGCCATCACTCCTGCATCACTGTGCCCCGTAATACAGTCATAGATGATTCATAACACAGGATGATCTATAACACAGGATGATCCAGCCACCTGCACGTAGATAATCCATTTAGAGTGATGGTTGTAACAAGGCAGGGGTAGGAAAAGGGATTTTGTGTCACATACATTTGAATTTATGTTTCTGCTAAGACTGATGGTAGGATCTTTATTTGCTCCCAAAGTCCACTCAGTAGTCAGAGTTTATTTATAGAAATACAGTATTGCAGGGACAAGTACAGTAATGTCCTACATAACCAGGGGACTCAGTGAGCTTGACTGGATAGCATGTGATTGACATGACCTCAGAAAACCTGCTTAATTCATATGGCAGTAAATTCTTGACACTGAAGGCAGCCTAAAGCGATCAACCAACCTGCTGGCTTGGTGAGTCTTGAAAGATGAGCCTGCCCACACACTCTTTTCTGATTTTCTACAGAGGCACTGGTTTGGCTGGGTCCACTGGGAGGTGGAAAATACTTCAGCCAGTGCTTTATTTCATTCAGCTCTCACTCATTTTGGATAGCTGCAAACAGTCTCTAATCCTTCTTGTCCTTTGGTCTCACCAGTAAGGCCAGAACCACACTCTATTCTAGCTATTAGCTGCAAAGGTAGAGCTGAAGTAATCTTGCTAACATGTACAGATCCCTCTTCCATTCAGCAGAACCTCAGGTTCACAGAAGATGGTGTAGAAGTTTCTGAGAGCTCCCATTTCCCTGGAAGGGCTTTGGACAGCTTTGGAGGAGACAAAAGGGAGTGATGGCATCGAATAGGGATGCAACTATGGTGGTAAATTAATTTTTGGGCGTCCTTGGGCTGATGCAAATTGCAGGCTTTTTTTAACTGAGGCAGTTTCCATGTTATGGTGCCCTAAATTCCACTGTATTTAAAATGCAACATTTCACAGCCCTGAAAATATTGTCCCAGAAGGACAAAAGTAGCTTGTGAATCACCAAGCTTTATTTGCAATCAGATTGTGGTTTTAATGTAAATGGTATTATCTTCGCATTTATCAGTTTGGTTAAAGCTCAGAGAAAATTTTCTTGCCAAGCTTTCTCAGCATGCCCTCTCCCCACTTACCTCACTTGTCTGCCTCATGCACCCCTTCATCACAGGGCCTGATTCATCAGTGCAAACTGGATGGAAAATGACAGAGCCTCAGCCACAAGCTTGCTTGGCTGAAGTGACATTTCTTGTGAATGACCATAATGCAAGTGGCATTTACACGACAGCATTTTGAAAAGGCAACAAATGATGTAGTGCTGTCAAACAACTTTTTTTTCCCTGCATTAAAGAAGGATGGACAGTTGCCATTCACTTTATGACTATCAAAATATTTCTATTTAGAGTCAAAACATCTGCTGCTTTTATATTGCTTGATTTTGTGATCTACTTTGCCCTGTCTGATTAAGCCCTTGTCAGAAACTGATGTGAAAGTGAAGTGTTTAACACATCATTCCCCGCTCTGAGATTCAGAGAAACAATTATCTTATTTTCTGATAGGAAGGGAGAATGAAGCCTGTTGATGTGAGATGGGTTCAAAACTGTGCCCAACCCAGATATATTTGGTCTCTTGGTCTCTTAGACCCCAGTGAAAAACAGTTTGCCAAGGCTCCTGTGGCTTAGACCACAGATCGAGCAAATACACACTGCCTGTACTTTTCCATTCGGAGGGATGGATACCTCAATGAACTAGAGAAAAATATTAATTCTTGCTGAAAGTGTGCATTTTAGCAAGGTCCTGGATTCACCACAGGTCTGACTTGGCCTACATTGACACTTTTGCCCAACTTCTTGTCAAATGTCTATGGAAAAGAAATCCAAATGCTCATTCAGGCTGGAAAAAAAAAAAAAAAAGAAAAGGAAAGAGGGGGAAAAAAAAGCCGCCATGCTCCAAACCATATCTTGATGTAAGGATTTGGGATTGAGGACTAGTCTGCCTCAGGCCATGTGTGTCTGGGAGAAAAAAAATGCCATTCTAGTAGCTAACTAACCTCTGTATTTTTAATTCTTTCTCCTGTGATGTAGCCAAGTTTTATACTAACTTGTCACTATTAGACCTGAAGTAATTAGAGGGCTTGGAGCTGCTGCTGTAAATAGAATTTTATTCCAATCGTTGTTCCTCATTACACTAACCCCTGTAAAAGGTTTTATCAATCATTTCCTATGACAGTTTCTAATTCTCATCTTCCTTGACCACTGCTGTATGTCATTTCTTGTCATGTAACTAAACAGGACATGACATTAGCAAGACAGAGGCCTAGAACTTTTAGCAGAGTATTTGCTCAATTAGGGCCTTAGCTTCTTGATTCCTTTATGTAAACTAGAGGGACTACTGCCCCCACTATATTTCCAGGTGGGGATGTGTGGACCTTGTGAAAACAAAGACTCACAAGTTCAACCTCACCTGAACTCTTTCTAAATATAATTGCTGTACCAGTTCAGTTCACAAGGATGACATCTGATAAAAGAATTTATTTTCAGATACATCAAATCTTCACTCTTTCAAACTAAGGATTTTAGAAGAGAGCAAAATGCTATACCTTCTACTACTAACTTGCTGGTTGAAACTCTTAATTCAGGTTTTTTAAGAGATTTGGCTGGATTATTACATTTTATAAAGCTTGATGTTTATGATGAACAAACTTAGCTCATGGCAGGCTAAACCTACTGCAGCTGTGAGAAAAAAAGGCCTTAGCATTTTGTCATCATGGTAAAGAAGCAGTAGGAACCTGTAATATCGCGTTAAGGGACTGGTGTCAGGGATGCTGCTTTAGAAAACAATCCACTGGGACAGGGAAGTGGTGATGAGCAATTAGAAGCATGAATAATAATTAAAACATTAAATAAGACAAGATTATATCTCTCTTTTTTTTTTTTTTTTCGCTTGTTTGTTTTGCAATAAATATAATTCCCTGCAGGTACCAATCCATGCATGTGCTGGGGAGCTGGGGAGGAGAATTTGATAGACATGACAACTGACAAGGATGAATGATGATGTGGTCACTAAAGACATTGTCACCCCCCTGAAAAATATTCTTAGCCCTGCCAGATGTTTTGACATCTGTGTTTCTTGTATAATCCTGTATACCAAATATCTACTTACGTATTTTCTAACCCTTGTTGTCATAATATTGATGCCCCTAATAACAGTATATTCCCATACCCATCCTTATAGTGTCTCATTGTTGAGCCAGGGAGATATACTAGTTTTCTAAATAAGGGGGGGCTTGCAGCTTTGGCTATGTAACTGTGATAAAATATTCAATTGCAGTTGTTCCAAGTAGTTATCCCAGCATTGCTTCTACCAATCAAGAGAGTATATCAATAGGGTTGTATTCTCTTTAGGGCTGGTTTCAGCATATCTATATGTTGATTCAAAAGAGTCCCACAGCTGTCTGGCAGTAATCCACAGTGGTTAGGAAGTCCAGTCAGGGAAGAGGACTATCTCCACTGGACTGGGAAATATAAGCACAAAATGAAAAAAATAATCCTTTCCGCAGACAGCTTTCACACTATATGCAGAAAACCAAAAACCATATCAGGTAAATGAGCAAAAATACCAGGTAAATGAGAGAGTCGTAGTGCAAAGGCACTAAATGCATTGGTTCCAGCACATCAGCAGGCTAGATGTTGCCAAGGTCTTTGCTATCTTCACAGAGAAAGAGGAGGGACTGAAGGACAATCTTGACATAACTTTACAAAGGTTTAGAGGACTCTGTGAAAAATGCAGGTGATGCCATAGACAGAAAAGAGTTGCAAGAAATCATTTTGATAGTGAACAGAACTGAAATGAAATGAAGAGTCAAAGATGTTAAGATCCTTGAACGAGATCATGAGTGACCTGTGTCTGACAGAACAAAACAGAAAAAAAGACAGCAAAAAGTTTCCAAACCAAGAGTTTGATTTGGAATTTATGATCAAAATTAATGACTCATAGAACAGCACTTCACAGTAGCAGTCTGAATGGATATGCAAAGAGATGGATCTCTTAAAGCAGAAGAAAAGAGTTTTGTACTATTAAAGATGTAAGATAGTGAAAGCCTAAATGAGTCATACTGTGTAAAGGAACTTTAGCAGAAGGAATCAACAATATCGTGCCATTGCCAGAATGCGAAAAACTAGAAACTGGAAACACTACAACTGAACAAAGAGCTGGTGAGATAGTAGGGGTGGCTCCAGCAAGTCAGAGGAACATTGTTGTGGAGGAAAGAGGTGTGGATCCACAACTTGTTTTCACTCTAATAAACAGCCTAATGGCTGGAGTTTCCAGATACAAGCTTCAGTCTGCAAATAATGTGCTAACCATATGCAGTCACACAACTCCTCCCACAGAGGAAGAGGCCAGCTGTGCACTTGTGGATAAGCTGTAAAGACATTTTTGCTGGGTGTTGTATAAGAGACAACAGCACAAGAAACATCATGTTTTGATAAAATATATTCCTATTAGCGTGTTTGTGCCTGTGATATCATCAGGATGTGGACACAGTCTATTAGATATCATTCACAAAGAAGCAGGCTGAGACATCAAATTATCCTAATGTTTAGTGAAGGGTAGATTTGTGCTTCCCTGTGCAGAAATACAGCAAACAGGCCAGCTTCAGAAATGATAGGGAAATTGAAAGGAGAATGATTGCCTCATATGGAGTTCAAACTATTGCTATAATAGTAGTATGGATGGAGTGAGGTAGAATAAGGGTATTTAGTAGAGCAAGAAGTAATTCAGCATATGATAGAGTCACTGCAGAGTATTGGCCGCAGCTGAGGCACACACATTGGTCACCCATGGAAATGTTTCTGTGGGGAGCAAACTCCCCAGCTGGTGCTGGTCTGGGGAATGTGTTAGTAGGCAGGAATGCATGAAGAGCAAAGTGAGTGCAAGAGATATCAAGGGGAAGAGGACAAGGGGAGCTTGGGCAAACCTGCCTGCTCTGAATAGCTGTACCATCCAGCTACATGATTACGGAGCAGCCTGAAACACACAGCCGGGAAAACTACGAACTCATGGACAGGAGCTGTGGCAAAGTCTTCTTCTCTGACGTTGACTGTGGTGGTTACTGGTACAATTACCGCAGTCAGCAAACTGAGCAGTTAAAAAACCCCTCTTCTGGGAGAACAGGGGTTCATAAGGATTGCAGGCCTTTTTATCAAATCTCTACCTCAACAGTTAAGATTGATGAGCAATGGGTATAGAGATTATTTATTAGCTTTTGTGCCACCTCCTCTTCCTCCTCACAGAGTTGAAAGTCTCAACATGTCACACTCACCAGTTATGTTAGTGGAAGTCAAGTCTGCAACTGTATGTAACCTTTTTTCTTAGAGTTGAGCCCAGATGTCCCTTAGTACCTAGACATTTCTTTATTTATTGAGACATGAACAACCATATGCGACACAGGCTTGTGCATGGGGTTGGACTTTAAATCAGATCACAATCCTACAGGCACCATTGACTCAAATCCATACTGAACTGTGGCTAACACATACAGATACTAAATACAGTGCCCTTGCTTGCTCATTAAAAGGTACTGCAGTATCTCCTGTAAATGGCAGTGATATATTTAAAGAACATCGGGTCACCAGGACAGTCTCTGCCACCAAAATGGCCTTAGGACATGTAGCTCTTCAGCCTTGAAACTTTCCCAGCTCATCCACTGAGGCAAACAGCAGGTGGAGAGACAAAATTCACATTTACAGATTACATCTGTAGATGAGAACTGCTATGCTCAGATGAGTACGAATTTATGAGATTCTCCGTTCTGCTATGACTCCAAAGAAGTGGAAATAGTTATTTTCATTCAATTTTACCTTTATTTTTATAGAGCAGCCTTTTCAATAGATTGCACTCCAAAATCTTTTCTGAGGGATTATGCTGAATTCAATGGCTAAGTTTTCCTTACCATTTAACTCTAAGGTATTTCCATAAATAAGCAAACCAAAAGTAAAAGGAAAAGTCTAAAAGTACTTATTAAGCACTGATGGGAATCAAAGCACTCAAATTTTAATTTAATCAGATTGTAGACTGTAGATAAGGGAAATAACTTATCGCAGTTTTATTTTCTTGATAGACTTGTGAAGTAAAACCTGTAATTTACTGAGTGCTAAACAAGTAATGAATGCTAAAATTTAGTGCAACAAATTTATTTAAAATATCAATCATGCTAAACCTGAACTTACATACATAAACTCATCATTAACACAATTACAGTTGTGCAAACTGTAAACATAGCCATTTAGCATTAAATTCCTAACAGTCAAGAGATGGAAATGTAAAAATTAGATTCCAAGTAGTCACTGACAGAACCACCTTTGATTCCAAGTTTTTTTGGATATCTTAAATCATGTTTCAGTATTGATTATAAAAGACATATACCCTTATTGGGACAACCTTCTATGCATTTCTCTCTAATGTGTATATGAACTACTTCAAGTCTAAACCATGTGTTGACTCCCATAACAGAGGGTTTAAGATATTACTTGTATTAATTGAAAACAAATCAGAGATCTGTTAAATACCTTGTCATCTCCAAGCTTCAGAAAGTCATTATGCAGTAACCACTTCTTCCTAGTTTCTCCTTCCCTCTGTTCTCTGGAGTACAGAATCTGCCCCTCACTGGAGGATACAGACACTCAGCTCTGGGTCACCCTTGCTGTGTTTGCTCCCTCTGCATGGTCTCTGAAGGGAGCAGATGTCACAGGGAGGATCTGGCCCCTTCTGCACAGCTGTGGAGACTTCCCAGAGCAGCAGAACCCTCTGCAAAGGGAAGCTGGATTTGGAGATAGTGAAATATGGGAATGTTCCCAAGCCTACCCTTCCTCTTAGTCTCACAGGGATATCCTTACAGTGGATACATGGCTGGGCTGAATGCTGAATGAAACCTGGTATGTGATTCTGCAAAGACTTGCTGTGAAAATCACTTCTTTTCTAGATCCTATGATGTAGATTTACTGTTAAGTCAATGTTTCAGGGTAGCTGAGTTTCTGTAATTTGGCATGGGATTCTTAATGAATGAGATTTCATCACTTCAGTGATGGTCTCCGTATTTATGTCATTTCAAAGCAATAATAATCTCTAGAAAATTTTTGTGCCAAAACACTATGACATTTTTCTTCTAATATGATTCACTGATTTAGGCATCTGACTGAGAAAGTTACAGCTTCCTTTTTTTTTTTTTCAATAAATCAATTTCTTTTTTTGCAAACAAAGCAGACTCTAGGAGCATGAATACCTCACACAACCAAACCAAATCTGCATTGTTACTGAAAAAAGCAAAAAAAGAGACAAAACAAAAAAACAACAAAACTTCTGTGTAAATAGTTGTCTCTGTATTATTGTACTTCCCTAGTCCATAACTTATGATGTGGAGTCAGTTCCCCACTGCTTTTGTAGTCTTTCTGCTGAAAAACTAAAATCTGAACCTTGTTGTAATGGGAAGCTAAGAAATGGTGCTTTTTAGAATGACCCAAATTATGAGTATCTGCTCTCTGGATTGCTTAAACCCTCTAACCCCAGAGCTGAAGTGAAGTAAGAGCTACTTTTCTTCAGGATTAGCAAAGCAAAAATAAATGCTATCTTGTGGATGAGGTGTATGGGCTGCCTGGGACTCAGACACAAGCCTGGGCAGTGCTCTTCTTTCACAGTGCTAAGAATCTGGAGTGTCAGGAAGCAGTTTTTGTGTGAGATACTTGATGATTTGATATAGGAAAAAGAAATGTGAAAATGAACAACATTTCACAGAAAGTCTGCTTTCAAAATAGAAATATCTCCAACAAAACAAAGGCTGTCGTGTTGTTCACAATTCTGACGAAATGTAATGAGGCACCTGGCACTCCTTTTTCCTTGGCAACCTGATTTTTCCAACATTGCCTCTGTGACCTTCTTTGACGTCCTTAGAGGCCATAAAGCAGATGGCATCTAATCTATCCTAATGGTATGAAAGTTAGATGGCTAAGTTTGGGCCAGTCACAGCAGTCTTCTTTTACAGTTATTAGGGGAAAATGGCCACTTCCAGAGATAGTTCACTCAATCTGTCTTAGAAAACTATTTTAAGGTAAGACAAATCATTTTTGGAGGTACTTTTTTCCTTTCAAACAACTTTAAAGGTACTACAGGTACTCAGTTTATATCTTTAACTGCCAAGGCTGGGGAAGACTAACTTTTTTAGTAACTCACCTAGTGTAGATCATTGAAGGTTCAGCCCAGTTAAATCAAATGTCCTAGTATGAAATATGGACATTAAATCAGGATAAGGTAGGTTTGTTAAAAGCAGGAGTAATTGCCTGTTAAGCCAAGATGCTGGGAACACCAGCAAAGGGAAACCCTTACCTTACACCGAGGAAGGGAATAAGAGGGCCTTTGAAGCTACAATCCTTCCAGTAATACTGAATAGGCATTACCAATCTCCCTCACTTCCCCAAAGTAATTTGATTCCCAGATGGAATTCTATTGCTATGTTTCTAACACCATAAAGCACTTACTGTATATTATGAATGACATTATTTTGACTTTTTGTCTTATGGTATTTCAAAATAAACCCATTCTCTTCATTTTAGCATTACTAGGAGGTCGCCTCCCAAGCTCACCAGAAAAATTTCTTCCCTGAAAGGGTTGTCAAGCATTGAAATAGGCTTCTCAGGGAAGTGGTTGAGTCATCGTCCCTGGAGGTATGTAAAAGATGTGTAGATGTGGTACCTACCAATATGGTTTAGTGGTGGACTTGGCAGTGTTAACAGTTGGACTCATGGATATAAAATGTGTTCTCCAACCTCAACAATTCTAATTCTCTGTTTCTGAGTGTAAGCAATGACTTCATGGAAAGCTGACTGAGTCTCCAAACTCCACTAAATGTGTTAAACTGGGCTTGGCACTGTCATGTAACCATGAGGAATTCAGTGACATTTGGAAAAGAAATCCTTCTGGGCTATCATTTATGACACAACCCCTTCCGAGGTTCTCCATCCTAGAAGACACTCATGGCACTCTAAAGTGGCAGTCTGATAACTCTGAACATTTAAATAGCCCATGGATACCTATTTTTAGGGCACCACACTCCACCCCCATATTCTGTCATCACTGTGTCTTATGTTTCCACATGCTGAGCAGATTCAGATGCTTTTCCTTGTTTCTGAGAAAAACATGTGAGGCAGCCAGGAGCAACCCAGCAGAGAACAGCATGGGGAAAGAAGGCAAAGCACAATACTGTGGAGTAGACACTACTTCAGGGACTCCTGGGGTTTCCCTGTTTGTAAACAGGTGCTGCTCTTCTACCTGTTCTAGAACACAACGGACTGCATTGATGGTCAAAAGCGCATCTTACATTTGAGTGTTGATATCAGTCCTGAATGCATAGCTCACTGATTATCAGTTAAATACATGCCATAAATTAAACTGCTTCAATCCCCATTTGATTTACACTGAGATGAGCTTTTTTTTTTTCCATGACCAGGAGGCTCTGTCATGTTGTCTTCACATTTATATTCATGTCTCAAGGATAGCTTATGAAACAGATAAGACTGTGTCCTCTTGTTCTGTCAGACTCTCCAGGCAGCAACTGAGAGAGCAAGAGGACACAGTCTTAAGCTGTGACAGGAGACATATAGGTTGGATATTAGGAAAAAGTTTCTTATGGAAGGAGTGGTAAAATACTGAAATGTCTGCCCAGGGAGATGGTGGAGTCACCATCCCTGGATATGTTTAAAAATGGATTGGATGTTGCACTCAGTGCCTTTAGTGAAGGTGATAGGGCATGGGCTGGACTCGATCTTGAAGGTCTTTTCCAACCTAGTGATTCTGTGATTCTGTGAGATATGTATTTATCTGAGAGGGAGGCTCAGTACTGTATTCAGCCTTTCTTCTCCTGCTAATCCCCTTTCTCCCATGCATTGTTTGTACACAGCAAGCTGTCTGAAGGTAGTAGGACACAGACACCTCAGTTAGTAGGTGAAATGTATTCTTCACTGAGGCTGAAGGTTTCAAGAAGTCAGGAAATTCCTTCAGATTTGGTGACAAGCAGAGAGATTGCCAAAGTATTTTTCTATGGCTTTGTAACTCTTAAACTCAGAGGCACAAGACAGACAAAGCAGACAAAAGGATAGAGCCAACAGACTTCTATTTTTTGATGGTGATGTCCATTTTCTGAAGACAGATACTTAATCCAGAGTTGCCCTTGAAATATCTTTCTGTTTTTTTATTTTGATGATGAGGGTACAAGCTATAAGGTTAGCTTTCTGAAAATAAACCCTTTGAGGTGTTTCTAACGGGGCGTACTAATCAGGCTCATGGCACAAAGGACCATTTAAAAATATTTGAAAATGTATATGGTAAGTCAAGGGTAAGACATGAGTTCTATTACTCCCAGGTGGTATTTTATTTGTCTTTGAAATATTCGTTATCTATCAATGCAATAGAAAAGGACTTTGTCGGCAATTAGCAACTTCAACTGGTTTTTTACAGGATTGTCCTGTCTTTCAAAGGGTACATACCCTGCTTGTACCACATTCACCAGCATATCCTCAGCAAATATAAATCAATAGAACTTGAATTACATTCCTGTACATATGCTTTTTTCTCTTGAGGATATGCCCTACAGCCTCTGAAACTTTACTGCATAGAATAGAGGGACTTCTGGATTATTAAATTATCAGGAAATACAGATTCACTTTGGAAACAATACAATCCAGAAACCAGAGTTATAAGTGCTCCTGACTTTCAGAAATTATTCAAAACCCAAAGAATATCACCAGTTTTCTCCAGAATTTTGGAAGACTTTTTCTTTCTTTACCTAGGAAATAGAGCCATCTTGTAAACCAAACTTGTGGGGGGCATGGATGACTCTATCTCTTCATAGAGAGAAAATATTGTTCATAACTTGAGGAGGATTTTTGAAATGCAAGGTTAGAAGACATTTTTCATAAGTTTTCTTTTTTTTACAGAGGGTTTTTTATTGTCAAAATGCAATTTTCTGGCCTGTAACAAGAGAGTAAAGAAAGCAAGACTTACATTTTTTTACATTGTTTTCTTTTTCATAGCTCAGTGACAGAATGGGGTAAATCTATACATTAACTGGAAAGAAAATAATAACTCTGTGGCAAGTCCCAAAATTGTTCTTAATACCAGAAAGTAGTAGCAGAGGGACTGAATTCAAAAAGAGAAAGGGACTTAAGCAATGACTATCAAATAGTCTGAAGAGAGAAATAGTTTGGGTATTGATGCTTGCTAACATCATCCAGGCCACTTGAAATAAAGTCAACAGCCTTACACATGAAGTGACAAATCCACTGTGTAGTCTTTGCTAAATTGCAAAACTAAATTTTGTGGTTTAGGCCACAAGAACCCTACAAGACATGTTTGGTTACTTTTCTGTATGGTGCTAAAATATTTAACTTTTAAAAGATCCTTTTACATTATTTTTTTCAGCGGAATGGTTTACCTTAACTAAAATGAAGACAGCCAGTCCATAATAAATAAAAAAAACCTTTTCAAATCATAATTTCCTTGTACCTATTTTGGACCTAAATTCTTTAAAAGAGCAGTGGGATTAAGACACACAAAAATACAACAGAATATCTGATGAAGAAAAGGCCACATAAGATTATTTTCTGACTGCTGTGACTTTACATTTGCAATCTGGTCTGTCCATAAACCTCTTAAAGACTAGATATGGGGCAGGCAGTGAAATTATGTTCCTGAACTGTTCTGTCTCTTGAACTTTTTGCAAGGTCCTGAACACCTACAGTGCTGTTTTTCTGGGTGTGGTAAAGGCAAGGGAGAGACATTATAGAAACTTTGTTCAAGGATTTAGAGAGCAGAATAAAGCAGAAAACTTATTACTATTCAATGACAAAAACTATTTATGCAAGTTAGTTGCTTGCTTCAAATCCTGCTGTCAACATGGAAAATGTCCATAGGTAGGTTTAGATATGAAATTGCTAGGTCCCTCCCTGGATGTACCCAAGCACAAACATTCCTTGCTATCAAGACAAAGCAGAAAAGCAGAAAGTCTGAAGACCTGTGATAAGGGCAGCTAAATCCACCACTTGCTGGTAGCCTTGGGCACCCCAAAGAAAAAAAATCTCCTGACACCCAGATCAGACAGCAGTGGAGCATGAGTCGCCAGCCTCCTTCATCTCATTTGTGCAACCAGCATGAGGCTGCCTTTGCCCTTAGAGTTGTGTACATACACACATTGTACAGCAAGGAAACACACCATGATAACTCTCCAAAACTACAGGGAGGTCTTTTTAGAAAAAGGCCCTCAGAAGGCTGAACAATGTCTCTCCCTGACCTCAGCGGCCTAATGAGGGCAGCAGAAATATCTGCACAATGGCCATTGTTAGGAAGAAACAACATTTTGTTCCCTAAATGCTTGGCAGTCAAAGTTCATCCTACTCCCAGCCAGGAACAGGGCCCTGGGAGCCACTGGCTCATCTTCAGCCCTGGGCTTTGGCATCTCCCTGGGGACAGAGATGGATTATGCTCCCATGGGTAGGCCCAGCTGGGCAGGGCCCGTGGCCAAGCAAGGAAGGGCTGTGAGGAGCTGGGGACCAGCACTGCTGTGGTGCTGCTGAGGCAGGAGCTGACAGCCTCATGTAGCATCCTGGTCCATGGGCAGGGAAGGGGAAGTAGTGGCCAGCCACCAGGGAGAGTCTAAGGGGTGGCTCCCAGGTGTCTGCCAGTGGCCCAGGCAGTGCAGTGATTAAAGAAACCAAGGCAGGTGTTGGTTATGTTCTCCTTCATAACTGTTTTTTAACCTCAGTTTTCTACCCTGGTCAAAATGTCTACTTGACAAGACAGGAAACATGAATAGGGCTTTAAAATAAAATGTCTTGTACGTATTTTCAGTGAAATTGCCTTGTGTTGTACAGTTTTGTACAAATTTTACTGCATTTTTTTTTATTATTTTAAAGAAATAGTCCTTGAGAAAAGAGTCCAGGTTTCTATCTGCAGTTCTTGTTTTGGAGCTCACAAAAAGTTTACATATGGCTTATTTTCATCACCGTTTGATGGTTACCTTTTAACACACATGCCAAAAGGACAATGGAAACATAACAAAAATAGTGCCCAAACAGCTACTGCTATTTTAAGAAATATTTGAAATGAGGCTTAACATTGTTGACAGCTGTGAATGAGCCCAGAAAACAAGGCAGATCCAGCAAGCATCACTGGTCAGAGATGAGTAACACCCTCTGATTAAACATCTAGCAAATATCAACTAGCTAAAATGAAAATTTTCTTTAACTGAAGACTATTGCATGTCTGAGTTGTAGGTAACAACAGCTTTCCTTTTAAATAACTCCCCGAAGATCTGTATAATTACTTTTTTTTTACAGTGGTCCAAAAGACTGAAGAAACATCAGCTAGTCCGTTTAGTCAGGTAAAATGCAGCTAAAGAATTCCATCTGAAACAGCCAACTGCACCATACAGGAATATATATCTTTAGACACTGATCAGGTCTGAAAGGAGCCTGTGGGTCATCCTGAGTTGCTGCCAGACCACAGCACTGACCAGCTGCCTCAACAGGCGGAGGCTGCCCAAGTGGCCATGGGATTCTGTCCTCACCAGCCAGGCTCCCATAGGACCCAGCAAGCCTGGGGACGGTGACCAGGGTAAACCCAGAGCCAGGGCCAGGATGGGACTGAGGTCCAGCCAGGTTAAGTCTGTAGGTCTGTAGATACCTGCCCAGGCCTAGAGCAATAGCCAGGCAGGAAATAGGCAAGGTCAAGCAGAGAGGCCATGAGTTCAAATGCAGGTCCAGGGACAGAGGAGCTCTTTCTGCCCTGGCTGTTCCACAGCACTGTGATCATAGTTTATTTCACCAAACCGCAACAAAGCTGGCCTGGGCATGTGCAGCCAGACCCCAGGGAAGGGGAAGTGGTTACAGAGCCTGTTGATGTACAACCCCAGCTGTTTACACAAACAGGCATTTTTGACTGCAAGGTCAAAGCTTTTCCTCTAGTTGGGGCTCAGTGAGAGTATTAGACTTGCTTTGGTAAGCACCCTCTAACCCTGGAATTGAGCAAGACCAGGTTGGAAGGGATTCCGAGCAGTCTGGGCTAGTGAAAGGTGTCCCTGCTCACATCAGCAGGGATGGAACTAGATGATCTTTAAGGTCTCTTCCAACCCAAGCCATTCTGTGATTCTATTAACACCTTCAAGAAAAATAAAGGGAGAAAAAATGCTCAGTAAGAAGCAAAAGTAAACAGATGTGTAGAAAAATCTGTTACATGCTGAATGGCATTTTTTAGTTCAGAAAAATGGTATTCTTAAACACATAAAGCAGTACTTGCCAAAAAAAGAGAAGGAAATGAACAGTCCTGCATGCCCAGGTGGTTGAATAACAGAAGGATGAAAAAGCAGATACTAGATGGAAAATGATGGAAGCATTAAGAAAAATTTTGTCAGGTAAAGTTATGCCCTGGAACTATACTTCAGATGGGAATTTTTTTCTAGAACTAGGAAGACTCTTGCCAGATTTTCAATGCCTTGGTTCTGTATCTTCCCTAAAAATATTCTAATTGTTTTCAGCTAGATTTGGTCTCCACTGGTTCTGGAGTTTTACCATATTTCTATAACTTCCAGACTGGAGATTTGACATCCTTTTTGGCAATTCCTGTTGAAATTCCTTCAGCTAATTGCATTTTTAGATGTGAATCCCACTGGGGGAATGGAAGGAACATCTCATTCTCAATGAAAACATCTTGTACTATAAGCATTTTGACTCCAAATGTAATTTTGACATAGTTATCCTTGTATGTTGTAATTCAGCACCCAACAGTGTAAGGATCAATAGCTGCCTCCATTTGCTGTTTGTCTGACAACACAGAACATGTCCCTTAGGGCCCTATGCTTAAAGCAAACGTTGTTGCTAAGAAACCCATTAAAGTGTGGTGTTAATTGACGATGAATGGCCTTCTACTTCTTGGGAACATTTCTTACCAGCTCTGTTTCTTGCGGTGTACAAATGAGACATCATGTACTGGGAGCTGCTGATGTCAATGACACTGTTTTTTTAAGAAGCACACACAGCAGGGGATGAGAAAGGCCACGATTATCAGATAAGGGAACTGCCTTTATTTGCTTTGATGGTGGTTATTTTATTTGGGTGGCATCACAGAACTCTGTGTGACTGAAAGGAAGCAAGGAAGAAAACAGAAACAGATGGGTTTCTCAGCCATGTGAACGAGATCATGTAAAGCGTTCATGCTTGCACACATTTTCCCTATGCCTGAAATACTCCTGCTTTTCACAGGCTTCCTTCTAAATTCCAGTTTTGTTATAAGAATAAATCATACATTTTAAAATATGTAATTTTAACATTTTCACGCATGCAACTACCTCATTCTCTTGGCCTTTCATTTACTGAGTACTCAACAAGCCCCAGGTTTGTCCCTCAAATCCTTCTAGGCTGTAGATTGTTACTTAATACAAAGTTCATCCAAAAAATTGGGTTCTTAATCAGTAATCATTGATTTGGTTTCCAAAAATTTACAACAGTTACACAAACTAGAAGCAGAGAGGAGAATAGGATTTAAATGAAACATGTCATAAATCATTTATTTACCCATAGCAATGTTATCTCACATTGGCTTTTCGGACAGAATACTGCATGTCTGTCTCAGAAGGTGTTAGCCAATGATTTATACACAAAAATAAGATATTTTTAAGGAATTTACCAACTTTTAAATTTCTTTGTTCATGTCCATATCCCTAGTTTTAATTGACATAAATTGCTTATTCCAATTTAATCTTTCGTGTAGGAAAGTGCAATGAAAAGGCATAATAACATAATACAAAATATTTTATGTTAATCTTTTCAGACAGCAAATATTATGTTGAGGAGCATAGGAGTTTATTTCTGAAATAAACGAAGCATGTTGATGCAATTTACAGCCTTTTTTAAAAAGAACTTCATTTTTTTAGACATTTCTTTAAGTTTACAAAAAATCAATCAATAAAGCTATCTAATCTTAATAAAAGACTTTTAATCATTCTTTTTTCAGAAATCATAGAAAATTTTTAGATTGGTTTAATTTTAGTCTTGGAAAAAATTGGATATTTGGGATATTTGATTCTGAATGCCTAGGTGGCTGACTTAAGTGCTGTCTTATGGAAGCTGAATCAGCATTGAATGGAGAGCAATCACACCTTAATGCTAAGCTGACAGGATTTTGGAGGGTTGTTAAAATCCTATTGGTCACTTATGAAATCACAGAATTATTGAAAATTGAAAGAAACCCTAAAAACCACTTAGTTCTAACCCCCTGATATGGGCAGGGGCACCTTTCACTAGACCAGGTTGCTCAATGCCCCATCTAAAAACTGTTAATTTAAAACAAAGTGGACACATTTTGTAGCATTCTTTCCATTCCCCTCCAAGGTGCAAAGAAAAGCAGTACAAATACAATAAACACTCTATTTTCAAGTATGATAACAATTCCTCAAGAATTTCTCAAGAAGAAGAGCTTTTATAGTTCTTTCCTATGAAAAATTTTTTGGATGAGTGTGTTTGACAGGCCAGCATGGTCTATTTATCCAAAATAGATGTTTCTGCATTCAGTAACCTCTAAGACGGCAGAGGCAAAATCAGGGTAACCTGGATCTCTGTTCTCTTCAATTACTATGAATTTTCAGGCTAAGCAGTGGGGAATAGATGGCACTGCTACTGCTGAGTTTTTGCACAGTGCCCTGTTTAGTATATCAGATACATAGGGATGTTATTGTATACATGGGGAAGTAAAATGACCCAAGTTACTAATGGGGTTTTTTGCCACAGAAAGGACATTTTTCAGATTGAGAACTCAAAAATTTGTCTCCAGAACCAAGTGCTTTTGTTTCCACTTCATGCATAGCAGCATTTACTTTCAAACTTAGCTCCTGGAAATCTCAAAAGAGAGACTGAACATAGAAGACAATGGTCTGTTGCCATATAACTTCATGAAGTTCCTTATATTATGTTGTATTAACTTCAGAAAACTACTAAAATCTACTTAGGAGGATTAACTGTAATTTTCTTCTTTGACAAAATAGTTTATTGATTAAATTTGGTCCCAAAGCTAACATTCAGTTTAGAGTAAGAGCCTGTGGTAAGCACTTTCCACAATGAGAAATTTGTTTCACCAGGAACATATACAGAAAGGCTTTTTAAATGAAAGATAGTCCATCCTTTTCCATGACCTCTTCCCTTGGAACTGCTCTTATAATATGTGTATCAGTCCAAGAATGTAATTGTCACATTTAATCAAAGATTAAAAGAAAAATTATTTTCATCACCCATCTCTCCTCAAAGATATCTCAGGTCAACAGTGCAGGAAACTAAAGTTATTAACTAGATGATGAAGGAATTCTGCCAAGAACAGAACATGACTGCTCCCACAAGATCTCTAAGTAGCACTGATACTTTCTTCAGTAAAATTAATCCCTGTTCATTAATGCAAAACACTGAGCAAAATCTGCAAGCTTTAACTTGACAGCAGAGCCAGTTCTGGCCACACAGCCTTTACCACATGCCAGGCTTGGAACTTTGAGGGTAAGAAAATTCAGCTTCTTATAAAGGTTTTATTCCTCCCAGTTGCTGCTTCCTGGATCATTTTTTAGGAGCTGTGGAGGTACAGACATTTGCACGCACAGCTGTAATCTGGAGAGTGGCTGTGCATTTCTTTGAGAAAAAGACTTTCTTCATCAGTAGTCAAAAATATTTAGTCAATGTGGTTGGCCAGCAAGATGCAAAATGAAAGGTTCAGCCTGCCAGCCCATGTTTCTGTATTTCCTTCATTCCCCCTGAGGACTGCTCGCTAACTCTGAACTTTTCCTTTTCCTTTTCCTTTTCCTTTTCCTTTTCCTTTTCCTTTT
>JAHLSL010000014.1:4289631-4386784 GCA_025920805.1 Petroica traversi | reverse complement strand
TTTCCTTTTCCTTTTCCTTTTCCTTTTCCTTTTCCTTTTCCTTTTCCCTTTCCTTTTTCCTCCTGATGCCTATTAAAATTAACTCTAACAATTTAAATGAAACTGTACCAAAATGGACTTAGAGAAGAAATGTACTAAAGGTATTTCTTTGCAATGAAAACTTTAATTTTTCTGGACCTGGCAATATCTCTAAGTCAGTGAGGAGACCTTAACTGCCTGAGTCTACCATGAGCATTCAAGTATAGCTGTGAAGAATTGATAAAATGAAAAAGATTGAATAAGTGCCATTGCAAGTTAAAAAAACCAAACTATTGAAAATAATAAAACAACTGCTGCAAGTAACTTTTCTTCACTATTTTTCCCTTTAGAGAAGCAAAACTTAAAATAGTACAAGTGAGACAGTAAAAAGTGAGAATCCACTGACACTTTTGTTTTTGATTTGATTTTTGACCTCTGTTGGCTTGGCAGAATCTACTGACTTCACTAGACACACTTGATGGTTATATTTTCAAGGACATCTGAACAAGTTAGTCTCCTAAGTCTTAACTTAAAACTTACGATAGCCTATTGGGATCCTAAATACCTTTTAAAGTCAATTACACCTAAACTCCTAAGGTTTGACCCTAAAAAAAGGATTTATATCCTACAGTAAAAGCTGAAATGCAATTATGTATATCTACACGTGACTTAGCTACATCACCCTTGAGATTGAAAAATGTTAAGAAAACTGCATGCTAAGAGAAGCAGCTCCTTCACGAGACAGACTTAGTGCTGAACCCACAGCCCAGCAGTGCAAGGGATATATGGAACTTCATCCAGGCTACCAGGCTGGAGAAAAATGTCCATCTAGGAAAGATCTCCTTTAAGATCCATCTGTGGTAACCAATTTGTTTTTTAAGGTTCTACCACAGTTGAATATACTGAGTTCCAAGCAGGAATTCAGTATAAGCCTGGGTAGGAAAGGCCAGGCTGAGCCTAGAATGGTGGGATGCCAGAAGTGAAGAGCCCAGCAGAGGATTCCATCCCCCTCACTTCAGCTGCTCACTGGCTCACTTCAGTGACCACAGAAGGGTATGGAACAACTTCTGATGCCTTACTTACACACCAAAACAATTTTACGAAGAGGGAGATATTAGCAAAGCAACATATGTGATCTTTTCTTGCTAAAAAGGTCCAGTGAATGAGACCCATGCCAGAGAGTCAAAACCTGTAGCAATTAAAATGTGTGTGTCATATGCCAGTGGCATTTCTTCCCCCTGTGGTATCTGGTCTAAGATGTCCAAAGCAGTGCAATGTATTCTATACACCAAGGTTGGAAAACTGGCTGTTTGCTTTGTATATTACTATTTTTTTTCCTTTTAGCTTTTGTTAGTACCAGAGCTTTCAAGCCACTAGTAATTTCCTCCAATTGTTTTCTTCACAGCTACTGTGAAGGTTCCTGTGGGGCTGAGGCCTTCTTACAAGCAAGACACCCACTGACATTTTCTCTTCAATCTTCCATTCTCATGTCCTTTGCCTCACTGTCTGACACATTGCAAGCTCTTACTTTCCATCTGTACCTCAGCAGCACCAGTGACAGTCAAACATGTGACTTAGCACTGCTGTGACACTGCATCAATCAAGTGCACACAGATCCCTTGCTGGCATGTGACTTGAATGAAAGAGTAAAACTTGTTCTTAAATCAGCTAATCCACTTTTACTGTGGGGAAGGAATCCATAGTTAAAAATGCAGTGACCTACTTCTTCCATGGCTAGAATTTAACTGTTGACAAGGTGTAGTTATATTCTCCTCCATTCGAGAAAGTTTATTTGTGCATTTTATATATGTTATACATGCAGGGATCTCCTGAGCCATCCATTTGCACCTACATCAGACTCCACACTAGGCTTTCTTTCTTGTATGAACCAATATCATGAGGCAAGTGGGCATATGCCTTTTGCTATCCTGTCACCCAGCTGGATGACCTTAAGCTGGACCAGGAAAGAGTAATAGCAATCCTAGTACTATGGATGTATTTCAAAACATGTGATCCATACAAGCCCATCAGGCCTGTTAATAAGAAATTTTGATTTCCTTTACAGAATCCCTCATCCTAAATTATTCCTCCTATCTGTTTGAGAATCCCATCTCAGAAAATGCACTCCAGCATTTTGGGAGGTAATGGTGTTGAAATAAGTACATAAATAAAAATAATACATAAACAGTCTTTTTCCAGCTCCCAGATTTTTGTTTGGCTTTGGGTTTTTTTTTCCTACATAATATTCGCTATGGGTATAGCTACTATATACCAAAATTTGTCAGAGAAATGTAACTATCGCTGGATAAGCTTTTTAACCTGGTCCTATTATTTCTCTTTTCTTAATCATGAGAAATTGAGAAAAACAGGGCTGAAAATAAATGCAGAAAACTATAAACTTTTGTATCTGGTAATAAGACAGGAGTCAGGCCCCACTGTTAGTTACATCAACACAAAGCAATGAATTTTTCATTAGCCACAAAGCTGAATAATTCACTAGGAGGAAAGGGAACCAGGAGAACAACTTCGGCTCAGTTGAAACGTCACCCCCACAGCATGAATCTTCATTTCTCCTGTGCTCAAAGGAAAAGAGCCTTATCCTCAGACACCTTGGTACATAGAATGGATTATGCTCTTCATATCTGCTGAAACCCTTCAGCTACGTGGAAAATGTGTAACCCTTCAGGGGAACTGAGTCTGAAACCCAGGTGGTCTTTATTCCCAGTGTCTCCTGCCATAAGCAGGCAGCTGAAGATCTGCCACAGTGTTAGTAGGTGGTCCTGGGCATATTCAAATCCTTTAAACAGAGTGGAAAGGCTGCAACCAAAGGGTGAGAGGAAATGGAAAACTGCCCCATGGCACTGAGCCTGCTCACCCAAGAGGTCAGCAGGGAGGATCTGAGACACTCAGCAGGGATCTGCAGGACTCTGAGGACATAGGATAAGAATCCCCAAGTCAAACAGCAAAATCCAGATTAAATGGTTTGGAAAAAGCAACACCAACCAGACATTAGATTAGTAAAATAATATATGTTTTGACAAAAACAAACAAACAAACAAAAAAACCCCACCTAACCAAAACAAACAAGCAACAAAAAAAAACCCCAAACCCCAAAAATTAAAAAAAAACAAAACAGCAAAAAAAACCCAACAAAAAACAACCCTACATGCTAAAAAAAAGAAAAAGATTTCACTGTAAATCTGTGGGGAAGTGTCTCAGTAATATCTTGTCCCCATTTAAGTCAGGACTGGAATACTTGTCAGACAACAGGGGGCTTCATGGGAGTGAGGAAAATTAGCAGAGACTTCTATTTCACAAGACTTTTAGTAGACACTCAAACCTCATTCCAAGGAACTTGCAAATATGTCTCAGGGTGAAACCTTTTGCAAGCATTTGTTGGACAACCACTGTGATAACTGAGGCAGTTCTGTGACTCCTCTCATATATCAGGAATTATACTCGTTTTCTCACTCCAGATGCAGCTATTTTACCTAACACACTTACAGAAGGTTATTTATTCAGAACCTTTACTAGGGCCCACAAGGAGTTAATATTAAATTCATATTCATTGAAAAGAATGTTGTCATACAGATTTTTAAAATTCCTGCTTTCTGGGCATGCATTTGTGAACCAGAAATTGGCAAAAATACAAAAAAATTATAATGGAAAATAATTTCCCTGAAGGAATCATTAAATCTTTCTCCTTCCTTTTTTTCTCCCCATTTGCTCCTTCCTGTTACTTCATGGGCTCCAGTACTGAAGCTTTTAATTGTCTGGATTGTCAGGTTTTGACAACCTAATCTCCTGCTTCGAGGAGACTTGCATCTTAGTAATTTAGCATTTGAATACTAAACATCTCTTGGTTCACAACCCTCCTGCAGCTGAGCCTCAGTTTTCCTCAATTTTCCAGTTTGCATGTCCTCTCCTGCTTTCCATGGTGTAGATAAGTAGCTCAACAACCTTCCCCAAAGTCATTCTCTTCTTTTTAATTTAACAGGCAGGAGTTCATCATCTGCAAAATTTACCTGTAACAGAAAACCCAGGCAGCCACAAAGGCAAATACTGCTATAAATTGTGCAGTGTATTTCTACCAAATTTTTCACCACTGATACCAACAGAAGTTGCTGATTTCCATCAGAGCAGAAGCTGGTGTGTTTGTACAGACCATGCTGCCCAGACCTGGAAGCCTTCTCTTCCCACAGGGATCATTTACAATGAAAGCCATAAATTTTAACTCTGGATGATAGCAATCTAACCCAGATAACATAAGTGACAAGCTGTTATAAGGAAACCTAGACTGATTGAAATGAATCTGGGAATCTCCAGGAGTAGGGAGGCTGGGAACAGCAGAGCTATATGTATGAAAGGAGGTGGGTAGCCATGGTCTTACAACTACTTTGATGGAAATGCCCATAGGAGAAGAATGAAGAAACATGCTCAGAACAGAGAAGCAAGGAACTGTTTGTAATGCGTTGACTAAACGCAGGGATCAGTTACTAATTACTGTGCTTGTTTGGTGGGTGTTGTCTATGCAGGGACAATGCACCAGTTTCTCTGCTACGAAAGACTGGAGTTTTCTTTCAGGGCTGCGCTTGAAGAAGTGGATCACATGAGAGGCTGTTGTACTCATCTCCAAGCAAGCCTCTTTTAACAGCCCTTGCTTGGTCTTGGAGGTTAGATGTGCCAGAATAGTGCCAGACAAGACACAAGGCTTTCCCTCTGAAAATTACTTTTATGTATTACTGAGCTTCTTCTCTATTATAATTTTCCTGCATTTCCATGCACACACACATATATGAATATGTTTATTCCATTAGTGGAGCATACCTTTTTCCCAGAAAAGCCTGTTACCAGTTAATGTACCTGTGAGGTGCTGAAGTAGCTGCTGGCTGAACACTTATATCCATTATAGATACACCTGGAGGACCGGGCAGGTCCTACTGTCATTTATTTTTCTTTCAAAATCAATTATTGTCACAGAAGAAATGGAAAAAAAGGAAAATGTGAATAAATGCAACTACAGTGTTAAAGCACTGGCAGTAAATGGTGCTTTACTGAAAGAGAGAAATTCTGCTTGCAATTTATTCAGCCCAGGAGAATGTTGCAACTGTACAGAAATACCAGAAATGTTCTGTGCCTGGGTCCTCCCTAATCCAAATGCTCATGATTCCTCCAAACCAGACTCTTCCAATATACCAAGAAACTTGTTCTCAACAACTTTCATTTGCATTTGCAGATCATTTGATGACAAGGTCACAGTGATAGCAGACCAGGCTGCTGGAAGGGGTCATTCAAGGTGACATCAGGTGTGTATGGGGAGAAGCACTTCCTGGAGTCCTTAGGATCTGGGCAATGCTTGGTTGTACTGAATGCTCCCTGGTAAAACAACAGAAAAGCACAGGGCAGAAACATAGTTTGGAGTTACCTCCTGCAGTCATTTGTAAATATGCCCTTGCATGCTTGCACTTCCAGAGCAGCAGCCCACTCTCTTTCTCAATGTACAGTGTCAAATGTAGGGTTAGTAAGCTTGCAAAATCTAATTTTTTTTGCTTTTTGTTTAGGTTATTTATTTATTTATTTAAAGAACCTCATGCACTGTGAAGTGAAGAGGTGGTTTGGTTTTTTTAATAAATCACAAAAACACTGTAAGGATGGCAGTATAGACAGAAATGTTCACTTGAGACCTTCCTGATGCCACAATGAAAAACTGTGAACACAGTTTCCCATGTTTCAGCACTGAAACTATTTCTTGATTTATTAATGACAGACCATTGACTCAAAATCCATGAACTATTTATGCAGAATCATATTGATAATGTAAGAGATAAACAAATATACTAGACAATTACAAAATATTTATGTAACCTACAGGTTTCTAAAATTGCTCTTCTATAGCTGATCCCATGAAGTTCTGATCTCAGTCTTCATGGGCAGGGACGGTGAAGCCACAGGTCCACCAAGGCTATAACTGATGTTCTGTTCCCACTCCATGCCCTCTCTCCTAAGATAATACTTTGTACTTCTTTTTTGCTAATTTTCAAACAAATTTTAAAAGTGACTCTGTAACTCCCTGTTGCCATTGAATCCAAGTAATTTTCCTCTTCAGCACTTCTCCCTCAGCACAGTGAGAGTGCAGACCCACACTCTGCATGCACACATGCATCCCTTACTGTACCATTTCTGTCTTACCTGCTGATGTTGTCCAGATCATTTGGCATGGGACACAGAACCCATGAGAGCAGGATCATGTCTGATGACATAACTTACCTTTTCCCTCTGAGCAATACAAGTGTTTGAAGATCCAATGATTGTGCAATAATAAATGTTGGCAATGTGCTCTTTTCAATGATATCTTTTGTTTTACAGTTTGCCTAGGACTAAACTGAATAATTCACGCTAGAATAGTCTGCTCTAGCTGTGTTGCTGCCTTTTGAATTATTTCAGAGGCATTTTGGAAATATATAAAGGCCTTCTTGCACAGATAGAGAATTTGGATTTTAAATGTTAACATTTAAATAAATCAGTCAGAAGTTGGGAGTTTTTATTCTGAACAGAAAACCAGCCCACACTTTCACCTGAACCAAAACATGCAGCTGAAACTGAACACTCTTTGGTTTCAGTAGCTGAGACGACTTTTGCTATGACTTACAAGAGTTTTTGTTTCCCACTGAGAATGCATTAGTACTGGTTTGTTTTGACCCACTGCTGTATGTAGTTAGTATTTCAAAGCAAAGCAGCCTCTTCTGTGTTTTTCTTCCTGCCATCCCCATTATCACTGAGGGCAGGGGACTGGCAGGAGCCTTGCAGCCAGCACCAATTAGAGTCAGACCTGCTGTGTGTGGCTCACCTGACCAGATGTCCAGATTTACACTGCAGATTTTCATGCCCTGGGCTTACCATCCACAGAGAGAGGAAAGCTTTTCTGTGCGCAATTTAATTTGTCTTAACACGGATCTTTAAAATAAGTCAGAGCCACCAAGTTCCAGTGAGTCCAAACTGAGCCTGGGAGGACACAGTAACCTGTGGACATTGACACAGCCAACAGAGGGGAGGTGACTCCAACCCACAGTGTCAACTCACTGCAGTTCACATAAATTAGCACCAGGGTGGAAAGAATGAAGGGAGGATTTAACAGATAACAAGAAAGTCTCAGTGGTGCTCCAGAGGTGAGCAAGGTCAATTTGAACCCCAGAGGAATGTAAGCAATGTTCAGATTAATCCACCCACTACTGTCCCTTGACAGCACATAAATAAGTCCCAGATAGCTCAGTGACTTTGCTGGGAAAGATGCAGTGTGTTCTCCTAGCACTAAATTTACTACTGTGGATTTCCTCATCTCTGTCTTTTAGAGGATGTGTGTTTTATACCAATCACTAAGTTAAACATTGAAAGAGTCTTCAACTTTAAAACAGAGACAGTTATTTTTGTTGCCCATCAAGGGATGTGGAGCTTGTGAATTTTTTCATAGTGGGAGTGTACTGGAGCACAGCAAATATGTATTTATAAAAATATAAATCAGAAATAAGATTCAATGTCCTTTTGCAAGACATGGCAAGAAACTTAATCTGAAACTTCAGTTTGGAGACAAATACAAAAATTGTGTGTAGCCTGGAGTTTATGCCAATTTCTAAAAGACAAGGATTACTTTTCATGTCCAAAACACATTGCACACAACATAAGGTAACTCTTCCAGACCTTTTTTTGAAGGGTAAAATAAATTCACTGCTTCACTGGGTATTGATAGCTACTCAATACCAATGTACATAACCTGATGACATTTGGTAGGAATAGAGGAAAGTTCCAGATGCTGAACATCACTTACTCGAATTTTCATGCTTCATCAGGAAACAAGTATAATATCACTGCCAATGCATTCTGCGGATATTGCAGACTGTTGGGAGAATGAATATTATTTTATATATGTTTATTATATATATATATTATATACTGTAGAAAGTAAGTGTTCTCAGAAGAGTCCAGAGTGAGTAAAGGCAGTATCACTGTGTAATGTTATGAGTGAAGAATTGATGTGATCTTCATACTGATGCATAAAAAGAAATGAAGAAGAATATGGGAACCATCTTCTAGGTCTTTAAGTAAGACCAAAAAAAAATCACCTCTTCTGGTGTCAAATATTATGAGGAAATGAAGAATACCAAACACAGAAATGTTCAAGAGGCTGAAAAAGAGTCTGTTGGGGTGAGATTTTAGATAGAAAAAACTACGAAGTCATGACATAGAAAAAAATTTGGTAAAGGAAATCAAAATATGACTTGAATGTGATATTAATACCGACTCCAGGAAGAAAAATGTCACATATTGAAATATTGCTTAATCTAATAGGGAGTAGAAAATACTAGTATACAAAAGCTGCTATGAGACATATTTAAGTAAGAAGTCATGTGGAAGCTTTTAATATAAAGATGAAATTATGAAAAGAAATGGACTTGAAGATCAAGATCTTTGTGTTTGGAAGAAAGAATTTAGTGAAATATAGACTGTAGTATTAAAGTTAGGGTTACAAACATGGGATATAAGAGCCTTTTCTCCAAGAATGACTGAACCTAGCGGCACCTCCAGACCCTAAAATGTCTGAAGCTACTTGGAGAACAAAGTCAAATTATACTAATTTACAGTGTTCAGCTTCTCTTGGGATGGCTGAGGGGAGAAAATAAGATTTTTTGAGTAGAAAAATATCACACTCTGCAAAGAATTACTACAGTTCACCTACACATCTGCAAGCGAGAAAGAAGCAGGAAAATGATGTTTATACAGACGGCACATTATGACATCCAGCAGGAAAATGCTTCATGGCTAAAAATTTTGCTCTTGAATATAAATTTTGATGGTGTATTATGCAAAGGAATATTAAGAAGACAATGATCATTTAGAAAGATTAAGATATTCATGGTAATGGCTTTGCAAGCTATAATTTCAGGAACAAAAAAGGCTCCAGGTTTTCTAAGTCTCATCTTATTTTGAGCTATATTGAAATGTAAAATTAAAGGACCCCTCATTTTTTTTTAGATTGTTCTGCTCTTCAATATAAAATTATCATTCCTTTTCTGAGAATCAGAACACACTCTCTTTTTTAAGTCTGCTTTTGGTGCCATTCAGAACTTAACAGTGTAATACCTATGTTCCTTCTCATTTGTCTTATCTCTCTGCACATAAACCTTCCTTTGTAAGGTCCATTTGCCACTTTGCATCTTTTATGGGTCTTTAAGATGCTGGGTGAGAGAGGTAAACATTTTTGTTTTTATGGAAGGGCAAAAAAAAAACTACATACCAAGAAAATGAGATAAAGCAAAGAGAAAAAAAAAAAAAAGGAATTAATGCTAGAAGTGCAGATGCACCGAAATTAATTTTCATTGCAAACTGCTTGTTCACCAGAGAATCAGAATTGTCACAGAAGGGGATGAATACTAAAAGTAGGCAAAATGATACAAGAGTATGCATTATTATTGTCAGGAGAAGGATGTGCTCCAGATCTTTTCATTTTTCTACCCTCTTTTCATAGCATCACAGAGTAATTTAGGTTGGAAGGAAACCTTGGTGGTCACCTAGTCCAATACTTCACTCAGAGAAGGCCTGCCCATATTGCCAAGGGTTGTGTCTGTCTGCAGTTTGAATGGCACCAGGGATGGAAATTCAACAACCTCTTTGGATATTTCCCCTGTTCACCTTCCTAGTAAAAAAGCAAAAACAGTAATGTTTCATAAACCAATCTCTTTTCCACAGTGAAGAGGTTCCTCAGTCTCTTCTCATCTGTTGTGTGTTTCAGCCTGTGACTGTCCTAGTGGCATCCACTGCATTAGTCCCATGACAGAATCTTTCTTGCACTGTGGAGCCCCAAACTGCACCAAGTTCTCCAGAAGTGGTCTCACAGGTACTGAAAAGAGGTGAAGGATCCCTTGCCTGTGGACTGTGTGGCTAACACTGCCCAGTGTGTGGTCAGCCTTCCTCTGGCACAGCTGGGCAGCACAGCATGGCCAAGGTGTTGTGCCCAGAACACTGCACTCATGCAGCACCGGTCTAGAGTGTGGTGTGCAGCTTGGGGTACTCCAATACAAGAGGAATAAAAAGCCCTTAGAGTGCATCCAGAGTGAAAAAAAAAATGGGCAAGACTGTGGAGAAGTAGCTGAGGTCACTTGGTTTGTTAAACTTAGAAGAGAAGACTGAGAGGTGACCTCATCCCAGCCTTCAGCTTCTTCAAGGTGGTCAGGGGAGTGCAGGCACTGATCTCCTTTCCCTGGTGAATGATGAGAGGACACATGGAAATTGTGTGAGGCTGCATTGGGATATTCAAACTGGACATTAGGAAAAGTTTCTTCACACAGGATGGTTGGTCACTGGAACAGGGTCTCAAGGGAAGCGGTCACAGCAACAAGACCATCAGATTTCAAGGACCACAAAGGCCTTAGTCCCATGATTTTAGTTTAAGGAGCTCCTGCAAGGAGCAAGGAGTTCGACTAATTTCTTTTTAGACTGTTGTTTTGTTTTGATTTCAAAATTGTCTGTCTGTTTTTGATTATTACAGTTTGCTTTTCTGAATTCACTGCAGTTACTTCTTGCAAATCCATCTTCCAAAACTTTGAAAAATGTAAGGAATGGTCAGGGACATTCATTCCACGTTAAAGAAGGTGACATTTTGGGGACATGTGCAAAAAAGAGTCTGAAGATTCAAGATTAAAAGCAGTGCACAAGATGTTTTACACATGAAATATTTTAAAAATCAAATGGGAAAAAAAAAACTGGAGATAACTGTAGACTACTTCTCCTTCTTTTTTTTTATCTAAAAAAATATCAGTCACAAAATTTCTGGCAGCCATGGGAGAGCTAGAAAAGCTTCTTTTATGTCCTCAGAGACCAACCCATTCTCTTCATTTCCCTTAGCAGCATATAAACTTACTGGTGCTCTAACATCAAGGTACATAAAGGCAAATACCTTTCTGAGTAAAATCCTTTCATTATTTTTCTCTGTATAAGTGATTCATGTTCTCTTATAAAACATGACTGTAGAACTTCGGTTCTTTCAAAACTTTTTTATAGACTTAACTCCTAGGCATAGAGACTGGCTTAGGGAGATTCATAACCAGCACTAGCATGTTTGTCAGCATGATTTGTCACTGCATCAGGTGAAAACTTTGAAGTTAATTGGTTCATATTTAAGCCATGCTTTGAAAATGCAAAGCTCAATGCAGCTTCTTTTCCATAATGAGGTCCATTTCTTATACTGACTGATAAGCAGTCAGTATAAAATGATGGGCTCTTAAATCTCTGGGAATTGTACTTAATGAGAATGACTTTGATTCTCATTATATTGATTTCAGTGGGAAAACTTCCATTCATTTTAAGGGGTACAAGCCCAAACCTTGCTGAGGATTTGGAGTCAGTCCAGTAAAGACCATAAGTATATGAAAGGGAGGTACAACTGCACATTGCCTTCACTGCCTGGGCTCCTGTTGTCAGACTGCACTCTCAGCAAACAGTCCTGCCTGAGTTCAAGGGATGAGCTCGGTACTTGAGACTGCAAAACATTTGGAGACCCTCTGAGCACATGTACTTGCCTAAGCTTCGCATTTTGGACCCTCTATAAGTATTAAACTCTTTTCATAGAGAGTCCAGAGCCTGAATTTCTTCCTAAGAGCCAGACGCTACAAGAATTTTCTTAATGAACTGAACAAGACACACTGCTTCAAATGGCAGGGGCTAAGTATCCCCTTTCTTACCACAGCAGTTAGAGCAATTTATTATGAATCAGAAAACCCAAATTCAATGCCTTGCTCAGGCATGTTCTGTCCACTGGGCCCCAGGCTAAAATATACAATGAGATTTCTCAAATATTCTATGAATTATTTGTAAATATGAAGGAAATAGTATAAAATTAATGAGGGACGGATGACAAACGGAAACACAAATCATTGCAAGACAGCCTTTATTGATGTTGTTTTTCAGTTCTCCAACATTTTAAAATAAAACATCTTTATATTTAAGAAGATAAGATTAATAGGACAACAAACCATGTTCTTAAAAGTTGTCATTTCCCAGAATTATGTTAATAACAGAAGTACAAAATTGCAAGATAAAAAGTGCACCCTAATGGTGCTTTTATTTCTCTAATACTTCTGCAAGTTCTGAGATCCATTTTGAAGCAAGTCACTACTCTGAAGCAGTCTGACACTTTGGGAAGGATTCCAAGATCCAATTCTAGATCTTTAATGCCTCTTAAGTGCCATAGAATAACCCCCTTGTCCTGCAGCTGGCACTGTAAAGGCAAAGCATCTCCTGTGTTAGATTTTCCAATCCTGCACAGATGCCACAGCCACAATGGGGTTTCTAAAGTGCCTGCTGGAGGTCAGGCATGGAAAGGCAGGTAGAAAACCAAATCCCACTCTCTGTTGCTTCCAGGTTATCTGAACTTGCTCAGAGCTCTGTCAGGAGCCGCAGCTGAGGCTGCCTGGAAAGGTGTCAAAGCTATATTGCTGCATCCCCTCCTAAGTTCCTGAGCCTTCCCAAGGACAAGAGAATGTATAGCCCAGTGCTGTACAGAGGTGTCAGCTCCAGTCCTAAACCCAGTGTGGCTGCCCTTGCATGCCACTGTGCTTCCAAGCAGAGAGCAGGGTGATGTCAGGCCACGTGTACCCGGAGGGATTTTCCCTCAAATCTTCCTGCACATAACCTGTGCCTTAGATGCAAATATGACTACTTAAAATGCTTGTAAGATATTGTAAAATTACCATTTAAAAGTGCATTCCAGTGCATTATTTCCATCAAAGGAATTTGCTGCTCATATTATCATTTCATTTCCACCAAGAGGAAAAAAAAAGATGTAAAGAGAACGTGCAAATTGTACGTGACTCAATGAACCTTGTGCTTTAAATGAAATATCCAAATAAGCTTTGAGGAAACTTGGTTTGGATGCAGGTCTGCATTATCTTCCCATACTCAGAATCCAGCCTGCATTTCTCTGAAGACTGAGTACTTTTTTATGGTTTTCCTTCTCTTGTGTAATTGCACTGATCTGGAATATCTGTCCTTTTCAAGAAAGAATGGTTGTAGGCAAACAGAGATTTCTGCAGGAGATATCTGGGCAGGGTAGGAGCATGATCTATTCACAAGTTAGGATTTCTTTTTTCCCTCAGATGATTGAAACAAGTCAATACAATTGTGTCAGCATTTATTTAAGATGCTATATCACATTGCTGATAAATATCCAGCGTGATACATGTCTTCCCACTGGTAGGTCTCAGGAGTTCTATATTTATGTAACGAGAATATATTGTGAGATATTTGCTGCCTTACTATAAGCACCCATAATAACGGAATCAAAAGAAGTTTAAATACTTATTAGTATTGTGGTTAGAAGACCTCTGGAGAAAAAAGAGGCCTAAATTTTTTCTCATCATTCTTAGACTCTATCTTTGCTAGAGACCGTGGAAATACATTCAACAGTGGAGCCCCCTAAAATCAGTGCTGATAAGTAACTTGTTAATTCCCCCATGCTGGTGTGCCATTTGAATTTGGGTTTTTGATTGTCCATGTCACCATTTGAATAAGTTACTAGGAACCAGTTTAAAGAGTGTTTATTTAGTTCTATATTCTTTTTTTTCCCCTTGATGTGAAACACAAGGAGAAGTTCTTTCTGATATATGTCCATTATTTACAAATATGGAACCTCTGAGTATAAACACTGAAGAAGTGTGACTAAATCAACTTGCACAGAATCTTTAAATAACCCTCTTTAAGGAGACCAAGAGAACAGACAAGCCTTTTGGTAATGAAGCCTTGCTCTTGTAAATGTATGTGCTTTTGCCTTTATGTCATACAGGTTATAGGCTGTGAAGGTATTGTACTTGGTTTGGTCACATCCAGTTGCAGATCATAGTAATCACTCCCCATCCAAATGGCAGTATGATGATTTTTTCAAGACCTAGGGTTGGTTGTGCTTAATTTTCTCATTAATCCAATAGTCAAGCTGACTCAGACTGAAAAAGCTGTAAGTCAAGCACTAGGAAATCTGACAAATATGTGATAGACTACTTATCACTGAGGGAATTTTTTCTTTCTTAATCATCTACAGTTAAAAATGAAAACACAAAGGTACACCTGTAGTGCCAGTAAACGAGAACAGTTGCAGTACAAATTACGAAGAATCGTGTGTTGCCAAAAATTCATGCAGAGAAATGAATCTCTTCCTGATGGGCATCATTTTCCAAATGGGCTCTTGCATTCTGTTGTGGTTTGAATTATGGGTTTCATGCAGACAAAATCTGCAGTTCAAGTGCACAGGCTGGTGAACAATAGCTGCTTGTCTAGAAAAATGAAAACAAGTGATAGCCTAGCAAATGAGTATGGTAAATTCAAATTAACAGAGAGGTTGTCTGTTTTAATCTCTGAGTGAAGGGCACATTGCTCTCCTAAATATCTCAGTGAGAGAAACAATTCCAGGAGAATTAAGCTTTTGACTTGTATGATCTGTAAATGTAACTTTGATAAATCAAGGAATTAAATCCTGCTTGTTGTTGATATATCATCGTCAAGGAAATTCTCTTAAATGTCTTATTATTCACAGAACATGTAAAATAATGTCTATTCCCTCACTCCTCTGTTTGCTGTTGGAACTGTTGCAATGGCTAGCTAGGGCTGGATAGTATATTTCCATGTAGGAAAAAGTAAATCAGCCATTTGGAAGAAAAGGAATATAAAATCTATTTTCCCCAGTTTAGACCTTACTGACAATTTTCAGTCTTTTCCAAAGAAAACAGGCTTCTTGCAAAGTAGATAAAAAATAAACAGTTTTCTGAGCTATGGTCTGATGTCTGTTGTAATGGGCATTTATCAATATGTGTAGGTGGGACTTCCAGATTTTCCAGGCTCAGTGTCCTCAGTAGGCACAGCAGATCAGAAGCAGAGCCTCATGTTGGTGTTGCTCAAAGCTGGTCCCTTGTACAGCTCTTCCCTGTGGTCTGCAACACAAAACCTTCCTCTGCTTCCTTGCAGAGGCTTTTACCCACAGGTGATTTACCTTTTGGTCTTTTTTTCCCCCTGGCTTATTAGTCCTGGAATGTTTCAGTGGAAAGGCCTTTAAAATTATTAATGAAGCATTTTCTGTACTGTTAGAAAATATAGTCTGACTTTATTTTTCATCACCATAGCCTCTTAGATACTTCACAGTCTTTTTCCTCATCTTCACCATTTCCCTTGAACGGGGAGATGTAGCACCCAATTCACCTTACACCTGAGGAACAGAGGCTGCTTAAACCAGATTCTGAAAAGAGATAGAGGTCTGAGCTCAAACATATGACCTGTAAAGTCCCACCCAACCTCTCTGACATCTGCAGAGGCTGAGGTGCTCACTGGCCGAGTTTGTTCTTGGTGTAACACTTGTCTTTTGTGGGTATATTTATATTAGCATATTAGCTCAGCCAGGGGTGTGCTTTGGAGGCTGATCTCCTGGCTGTTCTTCTCACTGGGTTTCATGGACAAATCTCACAAGACTGAAGTCAGGTTCCTTTCAGATGAGTTAAATGGGAGATGTACTCCCAAAATGTACCAAATGTTTTCAGCTGGTAATGGTCACTGAGTTTGGGCTAGAGCCACTCTATGAAGGAAAGCATGCAGTTTGGGTATCAGATCCTCCACACCACCTATCTCATTCTATGAAATGGATCCTTTTGGACCACACTATTTTCTTGCTTAGACAGTTTGGGATGATGATGGATATGGAGGTCTTTACTAGGCAGATCTGACCTCATCTGTAGTCCTCATCCTGTGTTACAAAATTTTAAAGGTGGACACACATTCACTCTGACAGCAGCCAGGACAGTAGAAAAATGAAAAACTGTGCTACAACATAATTGTAAAAATGATGTGATCTTTTTAACCTTAACCAGGTTAAGGTGGGATGTCTGCAGAGAAGTTGTGAATACCTCGTCCCTGAAAGTGTTCAAGGCCAGGTTGATCACTATGTGATCTCTAAGGGCCCTCCCAACCCAGCCATTGTATGATTCTATAATTTATAGAACTTGCAGGAAAATTATTGCTCATCAATGAGCCACCTGGGACGTCTGATTTTTTTTCTGAAATCTCAAGTTATACCAAGCAAATGTTGTCTTGAGAAGATAAGTTGCCTTCATAATACTCAACTACGCTGCGGCCTAACGGTGCAATTAGATTTATTTAATTTTATTAAGTCATTCAAGAGATTATTTCCTTTTTGAATAGCTACAAAAAATGCATAAAGTCTTAATGTGTTAAGTTACTAAAAAAGTGAATCAAATGCAGAACAGTTCCTGAGATTTATGAAGCTCTGGTACTACTTCAATTTTTATAAAATATAGCCAATGACAAAAAAAGAAATATAAAATTATCTAATTATAATTATATAAAACGTAATTGTGCACATTATATAAATGTAAAATTTTATAAAAAATTGATGGCTAAGCCAGCCATATAATCCCATCTCTATTGAAATTGGTGGGTAAAATGGAGTTGGCATTCCAGACAGCTGATAAATGGAGAGGCACATTTATTTTCCACCAGCATAGTTAATTTCAAGTATTTTTTTAAAAAAAATTTATTATTTCATCCTATTTTTATACTATAACTCTATCAGCCAAAGCTTTACCCTTTCTTCTTTATTTTCATTTCCTCCTAACCCAGTGAGCTAGGAGGTGAATGCCTACGTGAGAGCAATTGGCCTGACTCCACCCTAGTCAATAGCAAACTATTAGTGGCAAGAGCAACTCTCTGAGGTCTGAAACAGCCACTGCATAAAACATCCTGTATATACCACTGCTCATTTACTAAATCTCTGTCAGCACTAATAGGAACTAAGAGAGATCAAAATTAGACAACAAAATCACGCCAGATGAATCCAATCCCAGACATCTCTTGGTCCTTTACATTCCCCAGCATTTATATGCATATGTTGCTGTGACATCCCTTTCTGTAACAAGTTTTTTCTTGTTCTTACCAGTGCAATTCATCAGTTCTGTGTTAGCAATACTTTGGAAGTGATTGTCTGGTCATATGCTTTATGTGACTTCCTTTCACAGTTTCCCATAAACTGTACAACGTGACATTTATATAAATGAGTGCATTATAATGAATTGGTAATTCTTTACTCCAATAATCATATTTAAGTCTAGGCATATCTTCCAAGTCACTTAAGTCTTAAATGCTTATATAGACACTCCATTTGCTGTATTGAGAGAAAGGTCAATGACTTCAGATTGCTAAGATGCCTACCCATTTTTGTAAATATTTGCAGCAGTGTTTCTGGCTTTTTTCCAGTATAGGTCCTGTTTGGAAACATTTATGTTCTTTAGCAATACACAAGAAACTATTCTCAGAAACTTGATTTTTAGTTTCCTCCCAGAGCAGTTGTTTTTATTTCTCTTTCTTAAGTGCTTACTTAGCAACCCTACCCTATGAAAAATCTCAGGTTTTCTGCCTGGAGAGCACTCCAGCTTCTTCAACTTATGAAAACAAAATAAACAAAACAACACAATGTCCAGCCCCTCCCCCCCAACCAAACCCAGATGCAAAACCACAAAATAATATTGATACATCGTAATATTAGTCCAATAAAAGCATGAGTTTCAAATTAGACCATCAGACTACTGCATTGACTTCAGCTTGTTAAGTTAGGCAATTTATCCTCAAGTTATTCAAGGTTTCTCATCTTCATTGACTGAAAATCTGGTATCTTAGTCTGCCTCCAAGAAATACACTGAAGCTTCACCTTTCCCGTTACAGTTCAGACTGTGGATGTGCCTTATGGGCATGAGTGTGATTTTAACCTGCTAAAAGTAATGGAGATGTACTACTTATTTTCTAGCAAGAAAGAAATTATCCAGCTGCTGATGCATGTCTCATATAGGTGAAGAAACTGGAGGAAAAAAATGGGCAGAAATCCCAAAGTCCATTCCACTGGAGTAAACAAGAAAGTCATAAAAACTGCTACCTCATTGGCAGGAGGAAATCACATTAGACAGCAGATAACAGTGCAGCAGCTTGTAGCCCAGAGAGGGATAAGGCTTGTCCTAAGTTATAAAAGAGTGTTTCTTCCATTTTATTGCCTGTTTATTCTAGTTTTCAGGATGGAATGTCCCAGGGAAAAAGTGTGCATGATAGGACACTCAGCGCTAGACCAGATGGATCTCTCCTGCAGCTTCTGACACCTTTCTTCCTTAGATTGCTACTGCTATCTTCCCTAGTTTTACCATGCTGCACTTAACTCCTTAGCACCCTTTTTAGCCCTTTTTCCTTGAAACCCCCCCAGTCTGACAACACTTTTCTGGCATTTTTTTATATTTGGTAAGAAAGCAGTCAAGGTGCAGCAGATGAAAGGACACTTCTATCCTGTTTCACAAGTTGTCTGGGTACACATCCGCAAAATGATGCTGGATTTTTATTCCATCATATAGTATTAGAGACATGAGTGTAAATCTCTGCTCACTATTGCCTTCCACCTTTCAGCATCAGGGCACTCAAGCATATTTTCTCACTCAGAGAATGTTTACGATGAAACTTATTGTTACAGTACTCACTGTGTTTCAGAATTACATTTGAAAGTGTGGGTGAATAAGAAGATATGAAGGAGGGAAAGATCTAATGCCATTATGTTTGTAACCATGTAGGTTGTAAAAGAAAGTAACAATTATTTCATATTTAGTAAAGCTTGCATTTTGTGTTCATAGAGTAAAACTGTTAATTTAAACATGCAAATTTTATAAATGTAGAAAAACACAAAGTCTAAGATTCCTATTATAAACCTATATAGACAAAAAATTATGTGTCCACCTTCCCTTGGAGTCATGTCACTTCTTTTAGCCATCCAACGTGTAGTCTTCCATTTTAAACCTCGTTTTGGGCTCATAGTTTTAACATATAGGAAGAAAGTACTTTTCTAAGTCGAAGGATGAATTACCTTCTGGAGGTGCCTGTTTTTCCTCATTGACCACAGAAATATGTGATGTTGAGATGAGTCATTGTCTAATTCAAGCATCTGAAGCCTGATTTACATCTGATCTCTGTCCCTTTATGGTCGCTAGAGAAACAGGCCTCCTCCAAGCTGCAGTTCATCTCATCCTTAGTGTTGGAAGCAGATCAAGTGAAAAGCTCTCTCCAGATGTCTTTTACTTTCAACTTATAAGACTTAACATTTCACTTATTGTGAAATAGACCTCTCAGCTTTAGACATTTTAAATCTGGTGTGAGGAATTTTGTTTGGGTCAGAAAACCTCAGACTCTTCCTCAGTGCTTACAAGCTAAAGTGCCATCAGTGTTGAGAGGAGTCAGAGACATCTGTGCCCACCGTTCCACACAGAAATGGCACCTTGCTGTCTCTCAAATGAGTGGGCTTCAGAATTCAAGCACACAGCACTGCTGGGAAGCTGTATTAATCATCTAAACAGGATTACACTATCTGTAAGCCCAAACACACTGCTTCCAGCCAGTGTCTGACTGGCATTGTGGCAGATGAACAATGCAGGCACACCAGCTCTTTCTGAAGCAGTTCAGGAACCTCCATCATGAAGCAAGACCTGCAATGAAGACGGTTCCTAAATCTGTTGCTAGAAGTGAGAAGTGCATGTGGAGGAATAGGTAAATAAGTGAATTCATTGCACCAGAAAAGGACTTCACATCTATTCAGGCTTTCAGAGTGTAGTCATTATGTTACCCCTTTCAGGAGAGGGCAAGAAGTAATCCCTGAGAAGGACTGTGTAAGAATATCCTACCATGAAACTGCACACCTTCTAGTGCTCACATTCTAAGATAAAGCACACCAAATATCGCTAAATTATTTTGTAAAATTTTCCATGTAGCTATAGAAGTTCTTTAAAGTACAGTTCTTTTCTAACCTCTCTGTGTTCATCCCCTTGGAAAGACCAACTAAGTTATCCTTTTCAAGAAACCCTTTTCAATTTCAGTCATTTGTGACTCAGTTCTATTGTAATTTGGTTTCACCGTACATTTTTTTCCCCGAGTTTTTTCTTTGTTACAAGAGACCTATCTTTTTCTTAACTGCATGATGTCCTTCTCTTTGCAGTCTTTCTCCATCTGATTAAAATTACGCAGCTTGTTTCAGAGGCTGGATCAGTAATTAGCCTTCTAATGTCATCAGAAACCTTCCCTGCTCCTCCATACAGTCTGACCCTCCTGCAGAATGGCTATCTCTGTGTCATTGCACCTCTTTCAAAGTCCCCTGTAATAGTTCAATCTGACTTTCATCTTTGAGCACCTTCTGAGGCTGTACTTAAATACTATATTGTTCTTCATGATGGGAACTTTGCTTAAATACTATATTGTTCTTCATGATGGGAACTTTGCAAGCTTATCTTTGCAGTGAGAACAGACATCTAGAGGCTGCTCTCCAGGTTTTGCAAAGATGGAGAACGGGATGCAACTGAGGGTCTAATCATAAATCCTGTACCCTCGGCCATGTAACAAAGCTGCAATACTGCTGCCCCAGAGGTGAGGAGCTGTGCTACCTGTGCCCATGGACAGAGACAGCTGGGCCCACGAGGTGTGATGGGAAGAGAGATTGCCAGCCCACCAAGAGGAGGGTCAGGAGCCTCCATAGTACAAAAAAGAAGATGAGGTGACATGCATTTATGCAATTTATTTCAAAATATTCCTATTTATTACTCTGAGCAAACCAAAGAAATGGCTTAGATAAAAGCAGTAATATCTGTTCAAATAATCTATCTTTTGTTTTTACAGGACCAAAGCCAAATTTTAAGTCTTGCAATAGGCTTTAAAACTCAGTTTTTCTAAAGGGGGGAAAGAAAATAATCAGAAAGCACTGAACTGTAAATCTTGGAGCATGTCAGACAGAGTTCTACTTCATGAAAAATGCAACCCATATACATACCATCTATATAGAATTTAATAAATTCAATCATTAATTCCCCACAGTGGAAACAAAAGCCGTCACATAATATTATATCAGTATCCAGTATGAATGTTTTTTACATTTTTGTTACTCTATGTGATACTGGACTCATTAACTTTTTAAAGCTGTTTTTTGGGTATCCTTATCTGCCTGACAGTTTTATTGTAGCATTATTAATTAGCAGACAAAAATACTGTAAATAAGCCTTTTGTCTTTGTAGCTGCAGTCATCCTTCTACAATATTTTAGTCTTGATAAGAGCAGCTGCAACTTTTGACAATCAAAAGCTCTGCTGGATGTCTGTTTTCCCTTTACAAGGCTATTGATTTCAATGTGGTATTGATAGTTCTGCCTATCCTCTCCTCCAATTTGTCTTTTCTCTGTCCTCAGGCTCTACTACATCTACCTGGTGCAGTGTTTTCCAGTGCAGCTCTCTGGAAGAACTTGCATCTGCTAACAACAGGGGCAAGGTTCATGAGGGTGGTAGGATCTGGCTTAAGAAACTCCTCAGATTTTAAGCATCTTTTGAGAGAGGCCATAAAACCCTCGTCCCCTTGTAACTGCCCACGTGGACTTACTCATTCAGTAAAAGTCTGATTTCAGGAAATTAATTCTGAAGGAACATTTTGTACGCTATTTATTGTGACTGCAGATAAAGGAGTCAGCAACCGATGAGAGAAAAACATATTTTAGTTGTATGATTTGTAAATCAAGTCTCTGATCATTCTAATGTAAACTGTGCCACAGAAGATGCTGTGCCCTATATCCTTGCTTAGTTTACTCAATGACTTGCCCTCTGCATTAGCCTGTTGGTATAGGGCAGGATCAGTTAAGAACCTTCCAAGGACGATTCTGTGTGATATTCCCCCATTGCTGTCTCTTCCCACTGCTTTCCAAGACCTGCAGAGAAAAGACCAAATTTGTTTTAATATCCTTACACAGTTCTCACTGTTCAAGAGAGATTTTTTTTTTATGTTTGGTTACAGCTATTGGATCATCTTTTTACACTTATATGTGCCTGCTTGCCTTCCTTATATGAGATTAAAACTACCAACTGAATCAATCGACCATTTCCTTTTTCCTGAATTAAAAAAGAAAAAAATTTTGACATGCTCCCCTGACCTTTCTGAAAAGCAGTTATAAATGAACTCTAGAAAGGTAAAGCATGTAGCTCAATGAAATAATATTTTCAGCCTTTTACACTTCTAGAGTCACTTCTCAGTGATTACGCATTTTGAAAGTTTGCTCTAAATATAGTAACCCTGTGGTAAACAGAATAAACTTGTTCCCCATAAACCTTATAGCTCCTGTTAATATATCCTCTTTTTTAGGAAATGGCGGGTGGAGAGAATTGTTACATTGGTGCAACTCCACCAGAAGCTCGGGAATTAGTTAAAAATACCTTCTAATTTTCTAGTAGTGATCTGTTTCATTTTTGAGTCCCTCAGCAGTCACAATGTTCATAAGGGAGCCATATGGCATCAAAAATAAAAGGGAGGTAAACATGTGTCATCTGTGTACAAATAAGTTGAACTTCTTTCTAGAGAGAGAGTCAGGACTAAAAAAAGATAATAAAAACTTTAAGCCAAAATACTAGTATCCCATTTATTATTCCCTTTTCCTATGTTGCTAATTCTAAACAGGTACCATTGTCGCCTTACTTGGGGCACAGACTCTTATTTTCAAGTGGAGATGGAAATTTAAATTTAATTTGCAACTTAAAGAAAAAATTAATACTGGAAATTTAACATTTATCCAGTTGTAGAGAACAATGTGAACCACAATGTGAATCATCAATGGACACTTTGAATTTACACATAGAATGTGTATTAGGCCTCTTTGCAATCACATTTGTATGTGAGAATGCAACTTTCAAAATAAGAGAACAGCATATTGTATGTACCTCTGTATTGATTAATGGTCTCCCTCCTCCCTCATGGTTAATGACAGAGGAAAGTGATTCTATTCAGTCAAGTGTGATTATTATATTTAAATATGCTTAAAATCAGAAGCACATAAATTGTTCACCCATCTTCTTGATCTCTTATGACCAAACTCAAGGAAAAAAACTGATCCTGCTGATGAAATTCCAGGTGCAGCTTTTATTTTGAATGGAGGTGAAGAAGGTCTTCTGGCACTGCTGGTATCTCAGTGCTGCTGCTTTTGCCTTTGTTCACAGGAATGGAAAGAACATCAAGCACACTTGGTTTCTGGCTGATCTTGGAACTACTTAAATGAGGTTCTGCTGCAGTTCCTTTGGTTGAATAAAATGAAAAATTTATTTTCCCAACTAAATATTGTGCTGTACTGCCAAGAGGACCCTACCATAATAACAGAACATTACTGGTATAACTCTAGGATACATTTTATAGATGAAATGTTAGGTTGAAACACAATCTGTTTTAAAAATTGTGTGTACAATCTACCTTCTATTTATCTGATTTGCAACTTCCAAGAGCATTTTCTACCACAACAACATAATTTTAAAGTGGCACATTGGAACTATGTACACCTGTGTCTGGAAGTGTGTCCTGGCCCAAACATGCACAAGGTTTTTAATAATTTTCACATATTTCTTATTAAATACAGTCAAATTTTTAATGTGATAAAGATATTAAGAAAGATTTTACATAAAAATTCTATTTTCCAATAGAGATTGTGCAGGCCTTACAGAAATGAATGGGGAAGAGGAAGGAAAAAAGCTAAGGCTCAGTAGATGATGGAAAGTTGTTGCTCACTCAGAATATCACTCCTCGACTTACACTGATATAATTGAAGGAGAAAATGCAATTTGCAAAGAAGCTGAGTCAAATCTAAAATACAATACTGAGATCCATTTCTTAATGCAGGCACACTGGTTGGTTCTCTAGGATTCTGGAAAGATACTGGCATATGTTTGTGACAACAGCAGGACCAGTCCAGCTGGGTATTAACCAAATACAATTAAAATTTGCTATGAATGCCTTTGCTTTGCAGAATGTCTTCTGTTTAGAAAACTTCATGTTACAGCAAGTGTAAAAAAAAATTCCTAAAAAAGGTGATACATTCCTGAAGGTACTAATTTCTTGTTTTCAAATAACTATCAATCCCAAAAGCACAAAGAAGCAGGAGGCAAGAAGAGGAAGTGGAGTGATGGCCAGAGCAGAGGAAAGAAAGAGAGAAGCAGCTTCCATGGACTGAAGAAGCTCTTTCATTGATTTGCCTTCATTGGAGCTATGCTTTCACAAGAATCTTTGCTGGATACATACTCTGGTTTACAAATTCAAATTTCCACATATATGTGTATGGTGCATTGATTACTTCAGGAAAAAATGAAGTCAGAAGACAACCCAAATCCAGACTGAAGGCCAAATCCACTTGGTGGATTTGAATGCTGAAGTACAAGTGCAGGCAAGGGCCTTTAGAAATTACATCTAAATTTTTAGGCAATCATAAGTCTTGCCATGTAGAGCATGAGGTGGGGTGGGTTTTACACGCTAATTAAAGGTTCTTGTAAAAATCACTTCTTCCAGCTACAGGCACTTCACAGTATAGAAATTTCTGGGAAGGATAATATCCAAATATTCAAAGCATACTAAGAACAAAAGAAACCACTCTGCAGCAAGCATTCAAAAAGATTTTGTTCAGTAATATTCTCATCTAGAACAAAAAGGGGCTATAATATTATGTGAAGAATCTTGGTGTTGCCTTTAGAGTACCTTTGAGCTTTTCTGCTGAACCAAGATTGATTGTCTGTTTACAAGTGAGTTATAAGACAAGTAAATATACTGCAGATCACATCTGGGTTAAGATTATGGAGGTGGCTTCATGTAGCTGATAAATTACTTTTTGGACGGGAGAGCAATACATGATGCCATCCAGAAGCATAATTCATAATGTATTAATATGTAGGTCTTAAAAGTGAACTAACAAGAGATTTACAGGCTGAAGCTGCTCTTCTCTACAGCATGAGACAGCTTCCAGAGCAGCTTTTGTAAACAAATTAAATTGTAAAGGAGTCAATATTGACTGATGCGTCTCAAGAAAATCAGTTTCAAAAAGATGTGGAATACTGAAAAAGTTGTTTGACTTAACAAAGAAGCAGTGGAAGCTTTTCTAGACATAGAGCAAATAAAATAATTACATTGCCTAACTGATTGCATGTATAGAGAGCTATGCTTCAGATTCTATCCGGTAATACTCCAGTATTATGCCTATGTTTTAAAAGCCACATAAAATTTCACTGGTTTTATTTAGCTTCTGAGGAGATCTAACATTGCTGGATTTAATTCTTGAACAGAGTGTTCATTTTTCAGAGGTTATATTATGTGTTACATACAAGCATTTTTAAAAAATAGTATTAATTAAAATACCAATTTCATCTAAAATACCAATTTAACACTGGGTCATATTAACATGCAGGAGCTGTAAAAAGTTTTAATAAGAATATTAAAAGGGAAAAGTTCTTTATTTTATCATGTCACTGTTCCCTTACCAGCCTCACTGAAATCAAAGAGGACCCAGTGACTAATTTCTCAATATTAGGAGAGATCAGTTCACAGTACAGTTTTGGTCAGATCTCATTCTTAAATAATGTGGTATCAGGAATGTCTGAGTTGGTTTATGGTGTAAGAAGTGAATGATTCAGACAATTATTCTGATAACATGGTAAGGAAAATTTAAATAAAAGAATTAGGTAAGCTGCCTAGAAATCAATCATGTAAAAACAGGCTGTGAGCTCTTACTCAATTTCTGTTAACTGATTAAAGAGATGGGCTAAGGAAGAGGAACTGGTGCTATTTAATTCATAGATTACATCTCATTTAGACTGTGTATGTACTAGTAACTAAATATACTAAGGACCACCCCCAGACATTGAGGTCAAATGGCACAGAAGAGCCCAAGTGGGCACTATTGATACTCTCACTCACCTGAACTCAGTGGCTGCATGCAAACTGCCCCTCAGAAATAATTTTTTGCCCATGTTGTCATCTGAGCTGTGCTCAGGAATTTGGCCCACACTGTGTCAGAACAAGGAGACTCACCCCAGAGCCTGGAAATGCTTTCTGGCACTCATTAATTTGATGATTTAGAACTAGACCAAAGATAATAAAGAAGGCACTATACTGTTTGGAAGGCTCTTCTCTCCGTTTCCATCTCTATCACTCCATCATCAATGGTCAGGATCTCCAGTTTCAGCCCCTCACCAAATTAGGCCCCAGGAAACCTTTTCCTCACCCTGTATAAAGAAAGCTCTTTTTTTCTGAAGTTGCAGTGGGTTGAAGCCTGCCTAGAAATAGACACCTAAATGTCTTGGAAGGACAGAACAAATTCAATAATGTGACTAGTCACCCAACAAAACTAGCGAAGCAGGATGCTTGTGATGGACAGAATTCCTGAGCAATGCAGAAATCAAAATAAACATTTTAAGGCCAGACAAGATCATGAGTTAGTCATCCTGAAATGGGTTTGCCTGTGACACTCTTTGCTGAAGGCTTTGAGCAAATACCATGCACAGCTCTAACAGTGCTCACAGGTTGCAAAGTCATCAAGTAACTAATTCATACACACATATTTTGGTGTGAGTACTGAAGTGAGGTTTTCCAGGTTTCCTATATTGTGCTTACACATATTTTTGGAAACAAGAGGAGAAAAAAAATAAGGTTTCAAATGGGAGTTTTGTAATAAAGTGAAGAGCCTCTTCTGTTTTCACTCAACTGTATAATGAGATGATCCTGTGTCTAACCACAGAAGAAGAAATAATGAAATGTACCTATGTACTGTTATGTAAGATGATTTATGGCTGATCAGATATGTGAAAACAGCAAAATTTGCTTTCATCTGCTAGAATAAGCCATTACTCATATATGTTTGAAATGATTCCTCAGTATTTTGTACAATGATGAATGTTGAATTATTAGGCAGATGTGTTCTGTTTTTGTATGAAATCCTCCTTAAGGGCTACAAAATGCTTGCTATTTTTTTCTTCAAGCTTTCCAAATAGTTCCATGAAGACTGTCAGGTAATTTGAGTAATAAACAGCCTTACTCATTAATTCAAGCTTATTTGCTGTGTATATATATTAGACCTTATAATTTTCTCAATTATATCAGAACCAACTCATTATGTTCAATGAAACTACACCCATGAAGCTAGAGATATTTCTGTAAATATTCTCCTAAAATTAAATGCTCCCAAAAACTGTCTCAACTTAGTGAAGCTCAACCAGCCCCCAGCAGATTTTGGAAAAAACAAATATTTAGATAAAAACACATTGTTAAGTAAAAAGACCTCAAAAAACAAAAACAACAAAAAGCAACAACAGCAACAACCAAAAAAAAACAAAACAAAAAACTCAACCCCCTCCAGAAAAAAACCCAAAAACCCAACCAGCCAACCAACAGAAAAACCATTTAAAAAAACCACTAATGTGAACAAAAACCTTTCAAAGAGAAAAAAGGTAAGTCCTGAATCAGAAGGGAATATTATAAAGTTAATGCAGTTAAGTGCAGGTGCTAGTAAGACACAGTGTGAGAGCTACAGCAGGCACAATATAAATAACTATTTTAACAGTATGAAACTAGATATAAAGTGACAACACCACAATGTACTTTTGCAAATCTAATGTTTTTGCAGATTGATTGCATAAATGAGTGAAAATAATGATAAAAATGGAATTCATATTCATGTAAAACTTTATATTTTTGACAGCAAGTCAATACAAACATTTAATTTTCTGTATCTTTAAAAATTGAGTTCTAGTCAAAGTAATTTGACATCTGTGAAAGAAATTATCCCCATAATTATTGGTTTGCTGGATGATATTTTACAGAGATTCTAAGATGTGACACACACTGCCCTGAATTATTTCGTATCTAAACGGAGTCTAAAGGAAATACACCAAAGAGAGGCAAAGGAATGGGATAGAATTAACATTTATAATAGCTATGGCCAGTATACCTAGAAAAGCTTTAAGGAAGAAAGTGGCATACAGGTGGACTTGATTTTACTAGAGTAGAAAGGGACCCCATTCCTGGTGTGCAGCAAAATAAAGCTATGAGGAAAGAGAATTCAAAATGCCCAAGAATTCGAAACGAATCGCTAGACACAAGGACAAAGCATGGAGAGAGCATCCAGGTGCTGAGGCTTGGAGTTCCTAGATCTTGTAACAACTGTTGCCTGCAGCACCTGTGCTAATGTGAAAACCAGCACTGCTCCAAATGGAGGCTGGACCTGAAGGCCTTAGAAAATCTCTCCCAGCCTAAATTATCCTGTGATTTTGGTAACCTGCCTGGGAGATCTGCCAGCCTCCTCTGTCATAGGCAAAGCCTTGAGCAGATGATGTGGTGTAGGAACAGTCCTTCTTTATTTGACACTTGCTGTGTACTTGGCTCTCTTGCCATGATGTACTTATGATATTTCTAAAAAACTTTTGAACACCTGATAACAACAAAACATAGAAGACCCCAAAATGTTGGCATTATGACATTTTTTTTACACTTCCCTAAAAATGCCACTGGGTATTGTCATGAGTAAAGAATATTTTCATCGTTAATTGACATATCTGTGGATGAAAGAGAAGGAGACCAGAAGGAGAAATGAACAAGCCCATTTTATCATTTTGGTCAAAGATGTGCAATGTAGAAGTCTATATAAATGATTCCTAATAATTAATTTTCTTAGCTTCCCAAATAATATGCAAAAGCCTCACACATAACTGAGGAGTACAAATCTGGCATAGAAATCTCCTTTCACCATCTCTGCACTGAAATAGATCTGTATGGCTGTGAGGTTTTTAATAGCTGTGTCTTATAACAAAGCAAATTAATCTCCATTTTTCTGCTAAACAGAGTAGAATTTTAGCAACAACTGGTTCATTAGTTCTGCACTGCATCCTGCATCTGCCTGATGCTGCCCTCCCTATGAATTTTTATTGTTGTGGTATTTATTTGGTCATAATTATCTCATCTCTACCTACACCAACCTGTCAGAGAGAATGCTAGTTTTTCTTTACTGGTTTGTAATTCTATTACACAGCCCATCAGCAGCTTGTTTCTGATTATTGCAAGCATAACAGTCTTCTGCTAGCAGCTGTTAATATTTGCCCTTGTTTTATTATGCAACAAATGCATGTTACTTGCCTATAATAATGTGGAACTAACAATGATGCCCCAGCCTGCTTCCTGGGAAATTATACTCTCCTTTCTACCTTTCTTTATTTGTAGAATACCAGCTATTTAATATATCCATCATCTTGAAAAGTCACAGGAACAGAGAAGGCCCAGTAATATGGCAAGAAAAAAAGACTGCATTAAAAACTTTCTGTCTGGGCTCCCAGCCTGGAGCCAGCAGAGAGATCAGAGGATGTGGGGAAAGTCAAGGTTTGTGCTAATGGAAGATGTTGGCATCATGGTGCATTCAAGACCATGGTTGTGCAAGGCACTTTTTAGACTGGTTTATCCCAAGAGTTATTTAACATAGATGACTTTTTTTGACAGGGACAGTGCCTGACAAAGCAATTGTCATTTTCTTTTAGGACTCCAAAGACAGAGGAAAAATTTTACAGAAATTTATCAGTTCCTTTTTAAGACTTGAGTTTGATTTTTTTTCCTCTTTGTCGATCAATGCCATTCTTTGGGTTGTTGGACAATCTCACCCCCCAGTCACAGAGAAAAACTTTTTCTTTGAGATACTAGTAACTGTTGGAGGAATAGTGCTAGTGGCTGCAGACAGGATTTCATCTCTACATATTCATTCACAGTTGCTATTCTCACCTTTGAAGAGTATTTTTACCAGAAGTTTCAAATTCCTGACTTTTTAAAAATATCTCTTTCACACTCCAGATGTCTGCAGATGAGGGACTTCAAGCTAAGCTACCGAGATTGTTTCTAAACATCTTTATTCCTGGGATGCAGAAACCTTTTGAGTTACACTCTGCAAAACTATCTTTTAAAGTTATACTTTGATAGCATTCAAGCCAGTGGAACTGAGGTAAGTGTTGATTTTAAAATACTCAATGCTGGGAATTTCAAAGCTCTCTTCTATCTGAGTATCCCTTTTCTTTCTCATCCTGTCTGCCCCTCAGTCCAAGAGGGGCTTGTTCAGATTTACACAGAGGTCTAAATCTGTTTGTACTAAGGTTTACCTCTTAATTCTACACATACTTTTACACATTTTTTAACTTCTAGATTCACATGTCAAGATTTAAAAAAAAAATCCTATCTCAAAATAATATCCTCTTTAATTGATGAAAGAGTTAAGATATGGATAAACACATAATATTAATCTTACTGTGTATGTATGAAGTTGCCTTAAGAACATCTCACACCACAAGAAGTATTGTTGTGACTCTCCCTTTCAGACTGTGGCAGAAAACTCTCAAAAGCAGGAGGGACACCCACAAAAGCTAGACTGAAGTTCATCAGAAGCGGAAAATGGAAAAAAATAATGAAACGTGGCCTTTTGTTCTTGTCTTCTTGCTACGAACAACATCCATTGGAAGAAAAGTACCAGTTCTGGAAAGAAATGAGCAACCAGGTCAAGTGAACTTTTACCATGTGTAATTAATTTATTATTTCAATCTGACTTGCTCTCTTCCAGAGAGATCTGAAAGTTTGGGATGAAACTCAAGAAAGTGATAAGAGTGTCCTCACCCTCTGTTTCCCTGGGTTGGAGATTTGCCTCTGATGTCCACTTTTGTAGTGTCAGTCCCTAGAGATGTGATTGAAAGAAAGCTGAAACTGTTGCAGCTGCCTAAAAATAATTCATAGTCAAAGGCTGACTGATGAGTTTATTGAAGTGCTGAGATCCAAGCAATGCCTGCAGTCATCCCCAGCACTTAGGAGAATTCTAGCTTCCTATCTCAAAATCCCATCTTAGTTTACCCCATTCAGAAAATTTTGTCTTAAATATACGTAGCTTTGAATGAGGAGAAATCAACACTTTGGGTTTTGAACTGGGGCATCATAAGATAGTAAGTCTGAAGAGAGATTCTGTAAAGCTCTGGAGCTTTATAGCCAGAGGCAGTGGGATGAAATTAGAGTGAGAAAAACTAAGCTGCACATCACAGAAGTATTAGACTGAGACTTGGGTGCTGTGTGAAATGGTGGAAGGTCTGCTCTCTGTGATCCTTGGTACTGCAGTGAGCTTAACTTGAATCTTCTAGGAAATGCCTTTTATTGTAGGGAATGTAGGATCAGCAAGGCTTTGGACAAGATGACTGAACAAGATTTTGCAATACTTAATTGCATTACTTATATGAAATAGGCCATAGAATGAAAGAGGAGAGGAAAGAAAAGAAGAAATTGCATGATTGAGGAGTGGAATCTCTCATCTAATATTTCTAGACTTGGTGCAAAGATGTGTCAGTAGGCTATTTACCTTTTGTATAGTTAGATTAAGAACTTTTTCCTCACTGCAAGCTAGCAAAGGACAGGTCCCTCCAAATCAGTTCTCTTTCTCAACATCTTACAAGGAAATCCAGGAATTTAATATTTTGCTGCTTCACTTCCTTTTGTTGTATTATGCAATCTCCAGGATTACAACATACCTGGAGGTACTTCTAGCACTTGCTAATAAGAGATCTTAAAATAGGGTCTGGAGCCAGCAATTTTGTCACATTCCTTTAAGTGTCAAACAAAATATTCACTAAATAATTAATTCAGCAGTTGGCATCGTGTCACAAACGGCTGTGAATATGCAACAAAATGTTGGCAAAGTGATAATTTGGATTTTAAAATCTCACTGCAAACACTTCTGAAAAGAGAAGTCTTTATGCAATAAATAGGAGCAGAAAAAAAAAAAGAAAGGTTTGTAATTGTGAATTACGCTACCATGTCTATTACACTACCAGGAAAGAAGCAGTGACACTCTAAATATTCTCAATGTTCTTCAATTGTAGGAAAGGTTTGTTGGCATATTTTTGTATTGTAGTAATCTCTGGGATGTATTGACCAGTCTGTCTAAAACAGGGATTTGTTAACAACACTGGTAAAGTTTGCCTAGGAGTGTTTGATAGAACAAGATTCACAGAAAATCTACAACCAAGACCCCAAAATATTTGATCCTCTTATTGTGCTGGATCCTTTTTCAGTGCCTAAGACCCAATCTTCTGTTCCCATGCCTTGTGAAACCGTCAGACTTTGAAATGTATGTGCACCTCTTGAGCTCTGGGTACTGCAGCCTCTAGAGACTGGGAGATAAGGGAGATGAAAGGCTCATAGAGGCCTTATCAGAGAGACAACTGGTTCAAACAGAGGAACTGCCATCTCTGCACTCTAACTCCATAGTTCCTGAACCCATTTGTAAGGGCAGCTTTTTACAAAAGCCTCATGTGTTTTAAAATTTTTTCCTGCATCAACACTTTATCAAGTTTTTGTCCTCAGGCCCCATGGCTCAGATTTCTCACCCCACTTATTTTTGGGCATTTAATTTGTCTCCTCAGTGAGGAGCCAAGGCTCCTAGTATTGCCAATTAAAAGAAATTAGCTCCTTCAGAAGCAATTCAGCACTTGGGAGTTGATTCACTCCCCGATGAGCCTGGGTGAATGCCCATCTTACTCTGGCCATGCCAAGGGAAATTAACTCGGAGGTGAAATTAATTCTTCTCTCTCCCCGTGTTCTTGCTCTGTGTGTGTGGTTAAGATTGTTAAGATTGGAAAGACCTCTAAGATCATTGAGCCCAACCATTAACCCAGTACTTCCAAGTTCACCACTAAACCATGTCCCCCATGTGCCACATCTACCTCTCTTTTAAATACCTCCAGGGATGGTGACACCACCATCCCACCACTTCCCTGGGGAGCCCATTCCAGTGCTTGACAACCCTTTCAGTGAATTAATTTTTCCTAATATCCAATCTAAGCCTACTCTGGTGCAATTTGAGGTGATTTCCTCTAGCCTTATTGTTTGTTTCTTGGGAGGAGATTGTCATCCACCTCTAATTTGTCCTCTTAACTAAAAACAGAGTGTGAAGGCTATTTATAGGATGCTGAATTTCCCCCGGAAATGTCCTCATGCCACTGTGGATTGCCTGAGGCATAAAGCCAGAAATAAAACAGACAAAGTCTTGCAGAGATCTGAGCCACCATTCCTATGTTGCAATTCATACACTTGGGTCATTCTAAGTATTTTTATGAAACTCAGGTAATGTGTTGAAAGGTGATGTAACTTTCCAGAGAAAGACACATCAGGTGGCTTACAAGGAGAGCAACCATGCTGATGACAAAGCTTGCAAACAGGTCCTCAAAAATCTACAAGACCTGTTTAACCAGCTTATAGAAGGGATACGATCTGGTGCTGGAAAACTAGCAAAGATTTCTCAGGGGATGAGTACAATCAAGAGCATTTGGTGTTTCCAATTAGCTAAAACCTTGCAGTACTCTTGTCTATTTGCTGTCCAAAGCACATTCACAGAAACCCTTTTCTTTGCCTTTTTTCTTCCATGTACAGCTGCAATCCTGAGCTGGGAAAATAAGGGAGACAGTGCACCAGTGAGATTTCATGACAGTCCAGCCAAGAGGTAGAAGTCAATCCTCCTCCATTTCACACTTCAAGCAAAGACAACGTCTACAGATTGCAGAAAATAAAGCAAAATTTCATAAGATAATGGACTCTGCCCTCACTTTTTTCATAATTTTGCAGTTTCATTCACAATATCTTCTCCTGGGCACCTGCAAAATAGGTTGTCCTTAATCCTTTACCAACAGACTTATCTGTGAGAGACAAGACAGTTTGGACTCATGATGATCACAGCCTACATTGCTGTTTTAACCCCTAAAGCTTGGTCCATCTGATAGAAACTTTGCTCCTGACCCTTCAGGATGTGGCATATGGGCTTCAGAGGTGTTCTGCTTGCACTGGATTGTTGGAAGCCTTCAAATACCCTGTTATGATGAGAGTTTATGCTGCACAAGAGACTTTAGATATAGTCTGCTGAGGTGTCCTGAGCCTCCCTCCACCTCTTCCAGGAGATCTGGTTTTCAGTTTCCACCAAGGAGAGTCCAGGGGAGGCAGGACACTGCGGGAGATTGAAGCAGCAGTTATTTCTGAAGAAGAACACAGGTTAATAATTATGTGCGGAAGGAACCTGTGGTTGCAAATAGTGAATGGTTTTATTGCAGGAAGGAAATGCAAGAGGGCAGCGAACCAGGAGGGTGCCCAGCTCGTTTAGAACAGGGTACAACACATGGAGGCTTGCACAGGTGACCTAAGTAATTTTTAAGATATCATGTGTCTCAAAGGGAGGACTCCTCTCAGCACTAATACACATATACACAAATAATTCTGTTTACCAGCTACTAAGACAGGCATCAGCACTGCTGAGTCCATACCCTTCCTGTGGCTTTCCCCCCGCTTTCTAGAACTGTGTCTGGGGAAGAAAGTAATAAATATGAACCCTGATTCTCTATTTATTTTCTTGATAGTATAAAGATGACAGAAGGTCTATGGATAAACAATGTGAGAAGGAAAACAGAGTGATAAATAAATTAGACCTACATTTCTCTTATTCCATCTCCTTCTTGCTAAGGAAATAGGTATTAGTTGCTTTGAAAAATCAGATAAATGGTGCAGCACTTTATCCTTTTTTTTAATCCACTCTTCAAGTTAACTATGAAATAGATGTAGGATGTTTAGCTATATATAAACCAGGTGTGAATGCTTATTCTAAAATGACTCTCTCCCTCCTCTTTTGGTGCATAGCAGCCAGAAACAAATGATACATTTTACCAAATATGAAATTCTAATTACAGGAAGTAGGAAAGAGGTCAGTTAACAAATACATCAAAGTGCTTCATGCAAATTTGTTTTCTCTCCCTGAAAAGAGTGCTAGACATTAATTTATGTCTATGATAAATTATTTGTATAAAAATATTTCTTCATCTACTATGGGAAAACAAAAGATTCTATTGAGGTTGCTTTTTTTTCACAGTTCATCTTATTTCCAACAGATTTCCATGACATACAGTGTTTGTAACACAACAATGCCTAAATCCAAGCAAGAGACCCCAACCCTTGATGCTGGGTGCTGTCAGACAAAGCTAAGATGGTTCCTGACCCATTGCTCTATGCTTTGCAATTTGAACAGGCAGACTCTCCCCTTGACTTTTTATATTGGGGAGAATGGAAACTGTGGGCAAAAATACCTCCATTTTGATCAGCACAACAGACTGATGTCTTGATTCATATCTATTTTCTACCACTGAGGGAAGGCTGCTGGAAGTGTAAGCCAGAAAAATTATGTAGGAGAGGAGCAGAAGCACTTCCTTGCTATTTCCAGAAGAAAGCAATAAAGCACTGAGAGTGATACTCTCTTCTGCTGAGCTGAATCTGTGGAATGGACTCTTGAAAGGCAAAAATGCAGCTCTGTGGAACTCACCTTTTCAAACACAGACCCCCTCATTTCATGCTGCAACAGGAATCCCCTCCAGGCCTCAAGGGAGTAGAGCACATCAATGCACTCATTAGTCCTGCTGCACTAGCACTCAGAGACTTGCTCAATAAAAATGCCAAATCCAAGGCCCAAGCATCCTTAATATTTCCCTTTGTACCTTTTAACATTTTTCTGTTTCCTTTCATTCCGTGTTCCTGGGCACAGGGATCTCTACATTTAAGGCAAGCTTTTCAGGGCCACTACCATGCTGGATATCAAGAGGCAAGTCTGGATTTAGGGTAATATTAGTGTGACAGGTTGTGACCAGTGCCTCTACTGAGCTAAGACAGGCAGGAGTGCATTTTGGTAGTGACTGACATGTTTTGAACTCTGAATATGAGCTCCATCCTGGATAATGACAACATAGTCAGTGGTTTGAGATGGGCCATCATTTCACATCCAGTGGTTTTATCCAGCACCTGAAAAAGGGAATGCTAACTCTTCCTTCAGAACACAGGAAACTTTGGAGAGCAGTTTTACTTCTTCTGCCACTTAACTTCCCTTTGCTCAGTACCACCAGCAGCATTATAACCCAAATAGGTTCACTCTGACACCTATTCTAGTTGTCTTTAATATACCCACATTTTTGGAGATTATGTAGGTTATGCAGTAAAATAGATAGTTAAATTATATTGTGGTTGTTTGGAAGAAGTCTAGTCACGAAACACCTACTTCTTCTTGTTTCCAGATGGTATTGCAGATGTCTGAAGTGTCTGCAGAAAAAAAAAATGGAAATAGCTGTATCTTGAAACTAAAAAAAAAAAAGAAAGAAAGAAAAAAGAGATGATTATTTCCCCCCAGAAAATTCAATTTAAAATTCTTTCTACAGAAATGTGATGTGTTGGACAAAAATATGGCACAGAGCATTCCTGGGTCCAGCATGAACAAATGTTAGATGATTTTGAAAAAAGTAGTTCCAATGCAGGAACAGCAAGATTTTTTTTTCCATAATCTAATGCTGCATAAAAGGTTAAATATAATTATTTAATATAGTACTTGTTTGTAGCGAGAGCCATAATGGCAAGAGTGTTGACAATTGTCTCTACTCATCAAAAATTTCTGGAAGAAAAGCCTACATTATACTTCTAATGTAAGTTTTTTTTCTCCAGTCCTGTGCTAGTTATCTTGGAAGGAGAAGCTGGTTTTGGTGCCTTTGGACAAGACAGGAAAGCAAAATCTCCGTAAAGTATGGCAGTCAAGAGAGGAGCTGGAAAAACTCAGGAAATACCAGAAAGGTGCCTAACTTGATCGTATTTAAAACAAGTCTGAAGGAAACTAATAACTAGATTTAAATTTAAATTAAAAAAAAAAATAATCATAATTCATTTAATACATATCATTTATCACAGTGTGAGCTACAAGACTGCAATGTAAAATTCAGATTTCTTGATTTGTCATATTTTGATGTCCTTAGTCCCTAGGAACTGGACCTGAACTCTCAAGAAGCTCAGATAAACTTTCTAAGTATCCAATCTACCGGCCAATTCTTGCAAATCTTCAGAAAAGGTGTGAATTTCTCCAACATTTTTCTGCTGGCCTTACGCCTTTCTTTCCTAGGAATAGTGACCTCCAACATTTCACATTCTCACTTAACCAAACTAAATGCCACATACACTTTCTAATTCATTTCCACCTTGTCACTCAGACTAAAATCAGAGCAGCCATTTTGCTGGGAGCTTCCTACCCCCAGGTTTTTTATGTGAAGATTCTTCAGCACTTCTCGCCATTTATTTTTTTTTCCTGTTAATAAAGTTACTACAGAAGTGTTTCATAATAGAGATAGGATTGTATCTGAGAGCAATGCTGGAAAATACTCCTGTTAGATGTTGTCCATACCATATTTGATCAAAAATCCAGGACAGTTAAATGAAGCAGAGATAAACAAAGTTCTCCTAAATTGGTCAAATGATACATAACAATGACTTATCCTCATGCCTCAAGTAAAAATATTACCAGAAATGTGAAGACTTCTGAAATGAGCATTCAAGGATACTGAAAGTCAAGTGTAATAGAAATTTGATTTGATAACACTAGTTCTGTTTAATAACTACTTGTTTGTTGGGTCTGCCCTCCATCTTGTGAAGAAAAGACACACAGCTATTAATGGAATAACAGTTTTTAGAAACTGCAGTCACCTGGTTTCTGCAGGATTTTCTTTTTTATTATGTTTAATCTATATGACAAGCGGAGAAAGGAGATCTTGAAAGCCTGATTAACAGAGAGAAGGTGTGCTGCAGACAATCATTGATTGTTGAGGTCCGGAGTGGAATGAAAATATTGATGTCCTGGTATGGGTACATTTGCACAAGCAGTTGAATTAGTACTTCCAAAAGAGTTGCTTTCTTTGCAAGAAGTTTGTTTTTCCTCAGCTAGAATGTGGTAACCAGCTATGTTCCTTGGGTGCGGCACTGTGAGGTAAAATGGTTTGCTGTTCATGATCTCGTGTCACAACATCTATTTTACTTACCACACCATTTTAATGTGATTCAAAATGCAAAATGTTGCATGTCACAGATGGCTGAAACTTGATATACCACTAACAGTTCCATTAAGACTCTTGTTGATTTAAATAATTGATTGTACTTTATGTTCCAGTGGGCTTTAAAAGCCAACATGGTCAGTTGCTACATCTCAGCTAGAGAACAGTGCCTTCCAGCTACGGGGTTGTAACTTAATTACTTTTGAGCATGTCCCTGTATGCTGAGACTTCAGTTATTCTTCCAAAAGGAAAAGAAAGCTCAACCAGTTACACAATGACATTGCAGAACTAATCCCTGGCAGAAACCCTCTTGGAATCAATCTTGCTAACCTCAGAGATCTTCAGTTTGAGTGAAGCCTATTCTTCACTCAAAAATAATAAAAAAAAAAAAAAGGAGGAGGGAACCCCATTCTAAAGTAATTTAAGTAATTCTTCCCCTTGTACAATGATTCAGCAGTATTTCCTATTCTGCAAAGACAAAATAAGCAGAAGTATCATCTCAGGCAGATGCGTAGGCTTCCTTCAAAAATTAAAACATTTTCTTTCCCTAATTAGTCCTATGTATTTCGCATGTTATTATTTGGTCCATTCCACTGAACATCACTGTCAGTTAACTGAGGAAATGCCCTTCTACAGCTTGATACAATGCTTCATGATTTTGTGTATTACTGGATAATTGGAATATGAGTCTCAAAACCTGCAGATGAAATTATTTGCAGATCAAAAACATGCAAACTCTGCTGTATAAATCCAGTACACATTTTCTTTGTTACTTACCTTTGCTTCATGAAAACATCCTAAAAAACATGAACTCACGAGCTTCTGAACTGGAAATGTTATCATCATGCTACTCTCCAAAAAAAAAGTGGCTGAAAACCCCTAAACCAGGCTGCTGCTGAATTAAGTTCTCCCTACTTTGGGGATTCTTTTTTCCCCCCTGAAATTTATGTATCTACTTCCACTGCATTTACTAAAGCCATTAAATATTTAATTTGTACTTGATTCTTCTTTCAGGGCTGGAGTTCATCATCTTACTTGGAGTAGGTACTAATGCTGACACACAACATGCATTTAAAGGAATGGTCCTGTTGGCTTGTTACTGGAATGTGAGTAATTATTAACAAACCATAAGGCCAGTTTTTTTCTGCTTAAATGTCATTTGGGCTCAATTACATGATACTAAGATGAACAGGTCATTAAATTCTTTATTGATTCTAGTTTTAGCTGAGCTCTGTTCATTTTTTATTTGAGCTCATTTTCTTTGGTTTGAACTTTGACTGTGTTATTTGATTGAAAGTTATCTTCCATGGAAATTCTTGAGAGGAAGAAGCCTTATGCTCCTGCATACATCCCTGCATTCAATTTGCTGTTAACTTTTTCAGGGTATTTTTTCTCTTTCAGGATACTGTGCCATGGCTGCAGTGCTCACAAAGCCTCGTAAGTCTCCAGGACCCTACTCTCCTGTGTTTATGCTTATGGCCTGAAAAGGGGCTGTAGTGCGGAGGAAAGACTCAAAGAATGGTCACATACACAGGATGATGGGAATGGGAAGGCTGAGCCCTTTTCCAGACAGGGCTTTTCTCTGTGGGTAAATCCTGTGGTGTTACAGCTGGTGGGACAGCAGCAGTGGGAGCAGAGGCTGCCATGCAGCAGCCAGCCACTCCCAGATATCAACTGAGGGCAACTTCCCTGATGTGGGGCTCTGCCATAGAGTGGGGCTTCTTCTGATCTGTGTGATTGTGAGAAGAACCACTGCAACTTCCAGTACAGCTCCAGAGGTTTCTGGAGGTGTAGAGAGACGAGTTAATTGGGGAGGCAAAGCCTGGGTGCTGTGCCCATGCCCAGTCTGCTAGATCTAACTTGCTAGAAGGGCTCCTGAAGTCACCAAGTCCAGTCTCCAGATCCATGTGTAATATTGCTGAGAAGTTAAATGGGATGGATAAAAAAAAAAAAAAAAAAAAAAAGAAATAAAGCATCTCTAACAAGGTAAAAAAATATTACGTTATAGTGCCTGGAACTGCTGCCATTGGATGCAACAGTGTTTAGCAATTGAAAAGAAATCATGGTCCAAATGCATTTTCAGCTGGCTTTCTCAAGTAGGAAGATTCTTACATGAACTACACCATTTTTACCATGGAAAGGAGTAGTGTTTCTGGGAAGGTGAGCCTGCCCTGTTTCAGAATTCATCTTTTCTGTATATTGAGGTAGTGTCGGCCTCTTTGAGATAATTACACAGAATGTCTTTCCCATTAGCATGAAATATGATTTTTGATGATGTATGTGCCAGATAGAAATTTATAAATAAATACTTCTCAAATAAATCACTCAGGGGCCATCCAAAGCTCCCTCTTCATCACTACAATGACAGGCTGGGAATGAACCTGCAAACCAGAAGGGAATAGTCTGGCCGTGTGAAACCCTTCAATGCTTTTCAGTCAAATTATCACAGCCTTGGACCTATGCAGGAAGTGGCATCATCCTCTGATAGAAACCAGAAGACCTAGGCTGTCTGTCTTTGCTTGTCTAACCTAAAAAGTACAAGGAGTTAACCAAACTTTAGCCTTCAAATATCACAGTGCCACAGTAATTGGCAGAGGAGGGAAGGACTACATGGGCTCTTCTAGGATGGTACTAGAGGTAGGGACAGAATGAAGATCCAGTCCTTGTCTGTTGCACCATAGTTGTGCCACTTGCAAGAAAAAGAAATTGTAACTAGGGGAAGAAGGGACATGCAGGAATGTTATACTGTCACTGTTGACTGACCATGCTGCAGCAACATGAAGCTGAACTCTTTCAGGCAGGGAGAAAAGGGAATTGATTGCTCCCAATTTCTTGCTGAGCACTCTATTAGTCTGCTGCATAGATTGCTAGTTCAATTATTAATCTGGTATATGAAATGAGATTCTCTCTTTTTAAACCATAAAAAGTTTTGTGTCTTGACTCTAAGCTCCATAGCGGGAGGTAATATTTACCACACAATATCCAGCAGTTCTGTATAAAAGTGATGCTTATTTTGGTATCACCAGAGATAACGGGGTTGCATAGAGACCTTTGCAGAGAAATCTTGGATTTTGTATGTTCTGCGAGGGAGGGATAATAAAGGGAAAGTGAACAAATGTTGACAGTAACAGCCAAAAAAAGGGCAATCCAGTCAAGGGGCACACCTGAGGAAGTCAGATATAGAAAGGAAGCTCTCCCAGTTTTTTATCCCTGTTTCAGGGATGCTGCTTCAGAGGAATGAGCCAAAAGCACCTGCTTCCTTTTCAAGACTTCACAGTTTCCAAGTCTGTTTTCTCTCACCCTGCTGCACATTTTTTCTCTTTGCTTGGAGAACTAGAGCAGCATGTAATGAGCCATGTTTCTCATCTACTCCTCGCCCGAGGAACCCTATTGATCTCATCAGTGTTAAATTAGCCTTGATAGCAATACAGTATTTTGGACACTACTAAGCCGCAATGCTGCCACCTCCTAAATAAGCCATGGGCTTTGTTTCAAATGGACACAGCAACTGATTAATCAATACTGAAAGGTTATCAAAAACTGCCTCCTGATAGCCAGCTTTCATGATGCTCAATGACTTTTTGTTTCCTCCCAGTTATATGAAAAGACATGGGGGATTTTTTTAGTGCTCTTACTGCCTTCTTCTAGAGCCTTGTTTTCAGGCAGTCCACTCTCTTCCCACACATCCTCCTGACCATGGTGGAACTTTCCCTACCCCTCTGCCCAGAGGTATCCCAACCTGGTCCTGCTCTCCTAATGAAACCATAGTGGGAGGGCTCCTTTCTAGGGTCTAACTCAAGCATCTATGTATGGCTGGCATGAACAAAGTGTTCCCCACTCTCTGAAAGGGTCTCAGTCTCCAGGTTGCTGACTGCTGCTTCCAGAGAGCAGAATATTGAGGCAAAAAGCTCCTTGAGGACCAGCCAAAGTAAACATGGCCATGGCATGCTTCTACCCTTTACTGAGTCCATTCAAAAGTTTGCTGGGTTCTGTGATTTAAAAAAGGCTTGTAAAAGGAGCAGGGAGGCCCATGGTAAGGGTGGCATGTGAGCCCCATGGAGTCGATTCCCCTGCTCTGGCCCCTCCTGGTTTTCACTGGGAGTAGCCACACCATAAGCTGGGTGAGACGCCTCAAAATGAGTCTGTGGGAGAGACTCTGCCAGGTCACTTGAAAGATGGGAGGAACTGCCTGCAGGAGCAACATTCTCTATTGGGAAAAAGCATTTTGGATGGGATGTTTAGAGAAAGAAACAAAGGTGGTGAAAGCGGAAGATCAAGTGGTACCAGAGAAAAAAAAGCACAGGAAAACAGAGGTAAAACAGAGGAAAAATGAGATAAAAGGGGCTGGTGCTGTTTGAGTCCTGCTCTGTCCAAGTGTCCAGCCAGCACAGCCTCTCCTCTCTTCCCTTTAAACTCTGTTTCTGCTGGTTTTCTCAAGTGAGTGCTCCCCATCTCCTGTGCCCATGTGCAGAAGCACCAAGTGCCTGCCCTGCCAGGGGCTGGAACCATGGGGCAGCACCAGAGACACGAGGGCTTGGAGGCTGGAGGTGCAACCACAGACAAGGACAGGCTCATGAGGAGAGCACAGCACAGTGAGGGGATGACAGGCTCCTGGGGGGACCCTGGAAAGAGCCAGGGCTCTGTCAGCTGGTGGCTGTGTGGGGTGCAGTGCCTGTGCCTGATGCAGCTCCTCCACTGCCATACAATATGAATCACTGACACACTCAAGTGAGAGCAGGGGGATGGCTCTATAGGCTAATTGTTAAAACAATCTGATATGGGGGAAGACTCGTGTTCTGGACTTCACTCTAATGAGTATTTAAGTACATGATATAAATCAAAGAGGCTTGGAGAAAAAAAATTCTCCATGGCCTACACAACACTAGTAGATAGCAGTTGGGGTATTGCTTCAAACATCCACCTCCCCTCTTTTCAAGTAAGCACATAAATGTTCATCTAAATAGGAATCGGTAAAAAAGAAATCTTATCTTTAAAAAGCTCTGAAGGAAATGTTAACACTCTTCAGCATTGTCAGGCCTATTAAATAAATGTTTGGCTGCTCTAATACTTTATAAGAAAAGGTGTTATGTACCAAACTGCAGAATAAGTTTAACATTCTGCATCCCAAAAAGCACAGGTGTGTTCTCACAGCCCAGAAGGGTCTGACGTGGACTTCTTAAGTCTCCTCAGCATCTTAGACACTCTCTCTGCCTTTAATTTTCTTCAGATTCCATGTTTTAGCACATCACCTTCCCTCTGCATTGATCCAGAGGAGAATTTGTGAATGGCCAGGGATGCACCTGTCTGCAAAAGTGCCTTTGCCTTGAGCTCAACAAGGGCTCAGTCCCCTCCTGAGGGGACAAATAGGTTTTTTCCAGAGAACAATTTTCATCACCCATACTCACAGAATCTTAGAATGGCATGTTTTTTTTTCTACAAGGTAGCTGATCCTTTCTGTAAGATTCGCTTTAAGAATAAAATTGCCTTTCTATAGCATTTGTCACTTAAAGGAAATATTAGAGAAAAAACTTTCAGCTCCTCCTGTTTGCAGATTGGGCTGAATTTTGGTTGATTCTTTGATTGCCTTGTTGACTCTGGTCCTAAAATGTGCTGAAGGATTCCTTCCAGAATGTAGAAATGAAATATATAATACATTTTATATATTATTAATGTAATGTATAATATCTGACACATACTATTAATATATTCCATACATTTTAAGAGGTATTATATTGGAAAAATTATATAGTCAAACATAATATAACAGAATATGTAGTGTAAATTATATAATTTATGTTGTATATCATGCTCTATTTTATATTATTCAATATATATTGTGTATTTATGCATGATTTATACTTCTAGAACTGTGAGTTGTGGAAATTTCTACTTTGATATTTCCTTTAGATTTTTGCCACTTGAAAAAGTAACCTCTTTACGAGAATAAATTTTAGTAAGGTGAGTAAGAAATTGATCTATTAAGCCATCTTGTGTCTGTTTCTGTCCTGCTGTCACCCTACACAAGTTACACCCTTTATTGCACCATTTCATCAGACCTTCTCCATTCACACAGGCACCTGGCCCTCTGTGTAGAAAAGTCACAGCCTGTCCCTACCTATTGCCTACAGTTTTAAGGTAAAAACATACATTTCTGGAGAAGTTTTAAGAACTCTTCTGCCAATGATCCTTCTTCAATATTGACTTGTGGAAGCAGAAAACCTGTATGGCAGCCAGAGTCCTCTGTTTATTATACTCTCAGGGTTCTAAAGTGAAATTTTGCTCCATTAGACCCTGTCCTCTCTGCTAGCTGGCAGTATTCCCCACTAGTTACTGCCCAACAAACAAGATCTGAGATAAAGGTGTAAATGGGTTTTTGTTCAAGAGAAAACAACTGTAAAAATTTCATAAAAATTGCGCCAACGTCCAACTCTTTCACACTTTACCAAGAAATTTTATTTCAAACAGTGGAGGGGACTCTTGGTAGGAAGTTTCCTGAGGGAGAAGAAAATGCTGTTCTCCATCAATATTTGCACCTTTGGCCCTCTGAAGGAAAAAAAAAAATTAAAAGAAGGCTTGGCTGGGTTTTCTTATTTTGACTTAATTATAGCTTTTGGAAGCACTTTTTTTTGTGTAGTCGTACAAAAATTTAAGCTTAGACTTATCTTGTTACAAAAGTGGGGGAACTGTAAAGCTGAATCAATAGGACTTTGAAAGCTGCTATTTAATTAGTTTCAGTTGATTGGACAGACATTTGAGTTTATAGCAGAGCAGCCTGCTGGGATTAAAGAGCAATAATATCTAGATATATTTTCTAGTAACAGTATTGTCCATGCCCATGTTATAAGCACATCTGCAGATGGCAGCAAAAAAACTAATCTATGGGAGGTGAATTTACCTATTAAAATGACATATGGCACAGCATTCTTCCACCTTATCTGAGATGTGGTTTGACTCTTTTGTGTTCCTGTCCTCTTCATCCAGAGACTTCCAGAACAAGAGGTCCAAGCAGCAGAGTGAGCCAAGGCATTAAGGGGATAACTCTCAATCCTCTCTGTTACAGCCTGTGACCCATGAAAGACTCAACTTTTACCATTACTCCAATGCAGCATATTACAGTGAACACTACTTACAAATAGTGGTGAGATGACCAAATATTTTATTCTTGAAAAGACCTCCAAGATCCTTAGACTTGTCTATGAAGTTTAGAGTGACCCAATACAAAAGAAGATTCAACTTTGAATAAATGAGAGGGTGAAAAGATTTTTTAGCCATTTTCCTTTAACAAAAACTTTGGGTTTGCTTACCTAATGCTCTCAGAAAGCAAACCACAGTGTTTTCATTTGTGCCAGAGGATTTCCAGATGAAATACATGGTAGCAGCTGGGAAAATCCAAAAATCAGCTACTATAAGTTACAAATTATTGCAGTCCCCACTGAAATAAAAGTCAAATGATTTAATAACAAAAATCTTACCAAAAAAAGCTAAAATGTTGTGAGAATGTTATCTAGCACAGCCTTTTACAACCCACATGTGGGATGAGAGGTGTGGCTTGGTGACTTGATCTTTAATCTCACTTCAGGCACATCACCTTTTCAACCCTGCAGCCTAACAGCAGTGCCAGAGCCTGAGCACACATTGTAGTCCCTGCTAGTATGAAACTCCCTTTCATTTCAGCAGGAGTTTTACCTGGACCTGAAAGAGAGTGACATCTTTAGCCCTGCTTTAGGAGATGAGCAATTTTTAGAGACTACTAAATCCCTTTCTAGGTTAAAACAACTAGATTACAATTCTAATAAATACTTGATTATGGAAGCTGGAAATTTATCATCCATGCCAAGCAGAAAAAACTGAACTAAATTTGCAAATAATAAATGCTTTCAAAGTCAAAATTATGTTTTAAGACAAAAGCTGTATTCTACGAAATCTAGGCTATCATTGACATTTAGTGAGTGCCTGGCAGGTGGAATTATTCCTAGTATACCCTTATCATGAGGCTATCCAGAGTATAATCTAGCATGCTATTCCTCACATCAAGGTTCTCTCCAACAGATTCTGAAGTGAATTTTTCATTCATTTGGCCATCAGGGCAGAAAATCAATAACAAACATGAGGAAAAAGTTGTAACCCCAAACTCTAAAGTCTAGCCTGGGATTTCACTCTCAAATCCTCCTGTTCTCTGAGAGAGTTCTTTGCACTACCTTCACTCCTCTCCAATTTTAGAGATGAGTTTTGGGCTTCACTGCAGTTAGTTACCACAGCTGCTAAAGGCAATAAAGGAGTGCTGTGCAATTCATACAGCAGTCTCAAGACCTTCTCAAGAGAATAGTAAAGGGATCCAGGAGAAAGTTCTTTAGGAAACAGACAGGGCAGATAGTAGAATCCTAGAATGGTTTGGGTTGGAAAGGAAATTAAAGCTCATGTAGTTTCAAATCCCCCGCTATGAACTGTGACACCTTCCACTAGACAAGATCCACAAATCCCAAACCCAACCTGGCTTTAAATACCTGGAGGGTTGGAGAGTCCACAACTCTCTGGGCAACCTATTCCAGTGCCCCACCACTCTCACAGTAAAGATTTTTCTTCCTAATATCTAATCTAAACTTTCCCTCTTAGTTTGGAACCATTCCTCTTGTCCTATCAATACATACTCCTTGTGCCTGGCACAACAGCTGTGGCCACAAAAGTGACATTGCCAATAAAAAGCTGAATGAAGATGCTGATACTGTAGAGGGCTTTGATTTCCCATGGTCTCAGCTTTAAAACTGTGGAAAAGGCAACCAAGAATGAATGTTAGTTCGTACTTGAGTGCCAACATCCAAGACAGTCTTAAGGACAATGAAATGTGATTAATTTCTACAGGATTTAGGTAACAAGTGGCTAAACTTTGTGAAAACCCCAGACAGAAAGAATAAGCTGAGAAAAGAGTCAATAGCTAAGGAGGTCATTCATTTAAAATGCCAATAATGTAAGGAGTCTGACACTTGAACACATACGCCGTGTGATTAAAAAATTAACAGCAAGTTTATTGTTAATGTGAAATATAAGTGCAATGATCCACTTTCTAAATTCTTAGCTCTGCCCTGACAATAAAAAACACTATACATAATAGTAAGTCAAGCTTTCCAACAGCACTGCAGGCAATGGTGAGCAATGGAAAGCCTTTTCCTATAGATCAGAGTATAGATGGGATCTGCTGTACAGAAAGCAGTGCAGTACATTTCTGTACTTCAGTGTACAAATTGATGTTTGTAACTTAGGCAAACCCAAGCCTATTTTACTGGTGAAAAACAGCTTTGACACTACAACAGCACAAGACTGCACTGCAAGGGAGTTCAACATAGGCAAGGCAGAGCATTTTGTGTGTGAACTCTGGGAAGTACTGAGATGTACAGCTGCAAGAATGAGGCAGCTCAAAGTGCTGGTGCATCTGTCTGTGGTGGTGGTGTGAGAAACCCTTGCTTGTTTTATGCAGCTGATAGTTGGGGCAGTAATTTCCAGATGAGGTCTGTTGTAAAGTGTCAGAAAGCATGGTGCAACAACCACCCTCCCACCCACTTGTCCACCCCCAGGGATTTCCGTACAGAGGACCATCGTTCAGGACATATTTGCATTCAACCTAATAATCAGTGGCAACAATTTTACTTTTGTCATGTCCTTGAGAAGTAATGCAATAAACTGTAAACAAAGTAAACACCCTTCCTTCAGAAAATGCAATTTGGACATCATATCCAAATGAATAAATCATTCCTGAAAGGCAGAAGCAATATTACTGTTGAATTAGTGCTGGATGTTCTTTTGTTAAATTGTATACAATCAAAGCAAGGTGCCAAATTACCAACTAACTGTCTGGAGGTCGATTTTTAAATTCATGGATGAGCTAATGCATTTGTGGCAGTGATCATAAAGGGAGGAGTTCACCTTGCATTAGCCTTGACTCATAACTATAAATCCACTATGTTACTAGAAATAGATGTCCTATTTCTTGTCATTGATCTGCAAACCATAATTTAAACATTTACATGTCCTAATGTTGAGTCTTCCAATTGCCTGAAACATGTCTCTCCAGGGAATGCTCTTCACGAGGAGAGGGACTTTAAAACTAAGAGCATCGTCAGTAAATACTGGGAACCTTTGACATCTTGAAGTTTATCAAAAATCTCATAAGTCAAGGAGAGTCAAAACTGAAAGATAAAAGGATATTTATACAGGTTAAAGGAGGACATAACATAAGTAAAATAAGCATATACTAGATTATAGTGTTGGTGGGCAAAAGAAATTAGAAGTGAAAGAATTCTGCATGACTGTTAAGCAATAAAGCAGTAGGAATTTCTATAAAATTACCTCATGTGTTGTCTTATTTTTCAGCAGAGCTAATATCATTAAAATAGAGTCATTCATTAATAGAAAAATCAGAGAAATGTTGTTCCACTTGAAATAATGCTATGTGTTTCCCTGACACTGATATTTTAAAAACAATACATATGGGAAATTAATGAGTCACCGGTTATGAAAAGATGTATCATTCAGGAGAACTGAAGCACATGGCAAATTTAAAGGAAGTGGTTTCAAGGCTGTAGTATGAACAGACACCATTTGCAGGGGAGATGGGAGAGTGCATAGATTATTTTCCAAGCATCTTTATATATTTTTATAAGTGCACAAGCAAACTTCTTGATGCTTTCTTGTGAAGTACTCCCTTTCCTGAAGTGTGGAGATTGCTGTTAGATAGCTAATTAAACCAGTGCAATATGAATGTCCAAGGACGAAAGTATCTGAATTTCAATGTGAGTCTCGAGAGCTTGAGAATATTGTCATTTTTAATTTCACTGGGTTTGTTAAGACCACAGTTGAGAGAGCTGATGGTACAATAAGATTGAGAAACCCTGTAGGAAGTTCACTGCAGTATTAAAGGGAATTCTAAATCTTATAATTTTTATAATAATTTGAATATTTACTGCTCCTTAAAATTTTATTCTTTATACAGTCTGCAGTTACTGAGTTCTGCTGAGGCCTTTAAATGAGTCTCATAAATAGATAATGATAGAATTTTTGAATGTGTTGTGAAATTCAATAAGATTTTGTGGTCTTTCATCATGACTCCAGTTATGAACATCAGTGCTACACATCTAATGCCTACCTGACTTCACTTTTTCAGTTTGCCTTTTGTAGTAGTGAAAAATCAGTAGAACAAAACTCTGTGTCTTCTTGCACGTCTTTAAAAACCTGTATTTTAAAATAAAATTACTTTTAAATTAGTCTTTTATTCTGGATTGCTACATCTTTCATACAATTCCAAACAAATAAACAAAAAAAAAGAAGAAATGTCCATGTATTCAATGATGTTTCAATTGTCAAAGTGGCCTTAGTCTACATTTAAATGCCTCTCATGATGTCTTCAGATGTACATGCATATGTAAATTTGATGTGTTTAAATTCTCTGCTAAACTGGGTAGTAATTGTACCATTTTTTATTGTAGGAAGGAATAAATCCCAGTGGCAGCTCCTAAGGTGAGGTCCAGGGGCGTTCCCGTGGTGGTGGGGTAGTCTGGGGGACCCTGCAGGCTGGGGGTCCTGCAGGATCATGCCCTTGTCTTTCCTCATCCCAAACCTGGGCTCCACCTGATGAAAAGTCAGCCTAAATAAATGTGAGAGCTTTGAGAACAGGGATCTCATCCACATGTGCTGGCGCCAGGAAGCCCACCCAGGACAAGGAAGCACTCCTGAGCCCCAGAGCTCCAGTGGAGTCAGCAGAAGCATTTCTCAGTTCACATCAGGGAAGTCAAAGCTTATTCTGACATAGACTCAAACACCACTGCTGCCCATGCTTGCAAGTAGTACATGACATTTTGATGCAGTTTGGCATCACCTGTGCTGATACTTCCTAGCAAAGTTTTCTGATCTTAGCATGGCTTTCAGGAAAACAGAGAGGTTTTAGTCTGTTTGGATTGATCAATTATTTAATGAATAAAGCAAATTTTCTGACCTTGACTGTTAGCTGTAAAGAAAGAAACTTTATTTGATGCCTCTGTTAATACTTTTTTGCTCTAATATATCATATAAAACTGAATACCATGTCTTTCTATAGGAAAAGCTTGATGCTGTTTTATAAAAGCTTGTGTGCCTTTTTCTATTGCTTTGGAAGGGATTGTTTTGGATATCCTAAAACATAAATTCTTGTCTGGGACTGCTGAAAACTTTGTGCAGCAGAGAGGTGAGGCCTAAGTTGCCCTGACATAGACTTCATATGAGTTTCATATATCTAGAACTTCTTTAAAAGCAAAAAAGAGTTCCAGCTCTTTCTGTCTGCCTTTCTGGCACTGTAATAAAGCTCTTCTTATTCTACTTATTCCTGTAATTCTCCAGACATCTGTATCAATCTTTTAAAACTGTAACTTCAGTGTTTTCTCCAATATTTCATAATGCAAGAAAAGAATTTGTTGTTATTACTTCTGAGTTTACCACCCCTTATTTCACTGTCAGTCCTCGTTCCTAGCTATGAGAGCAAGAGGCCAAAAGCTCCTCACCCATCTTACTTTGATTATCATAATTTCAAACAGATTTATAATTTCTTTCTTTGAATGGCATCAAACTTAGGTGTGGTGGTTCAGTGCCTTCTCCCATCAGATGCTGGATATCTCCAAACTGTTCCATGACATCCTGAGACAACACTGTGCTGAATCGCACTTAGGAGAAGAATCTTTTCCCCCGTATTCATGTGAAGTTTCCCTTGCCAAGCTTGCAACCATCACCTCTTGTCCTTGCACCTTTGGAAAGCATCCAACTCTCCTTTCCTACAAGGTCCCTTGGAAAGCTGTTAAATTCCTCTTTGTGCCTTCTCTTTTGCAGGCTGACCAAGTCAAGACTCCTCAGTGTCCTACCACTCATCATGGGTTTCCCAGTGGTCCTCCACACACTCTCTTCTGCTTATTGATGTCTTTCCTAAATGAGGAAGAAAAAAGTTGGACACAGAACCCCACCATACACCCTTGAAAATGGCAGGTAAGAGGGAATAAACACTTCCTGGCCCTATTCTTGCTAATACAGCCTGGTATGTGCTAGTCTTCATCATGATGCTGACACATGTTTAGCCTGCTGTACAACAGGTTCTCCTGATCTACCTTGCTCACAGCCTGCACATTCACATCAAGTATTCCTACCCCAGGTGCAGGAATTTGTATTTTAATTCTCCGAATTTCATTGCTTCTTTCAGCTGATTCTTCTGTTGTGGTTCTTGTGAATGGCAACTCTACCCACCAGCATAAGCATAAAGATCTCCTTCCAGCCTGCTGCCATCTGCTAACTCAGTGAGTGTTCTCTCCTTTTGAGGGTACAGATCTTCTTTATAGAGACCATCAGCACTCATTCTCAATATCAACTGCCATTAACTGCATATTATCTTCCAGTTCTTGACAGAAATAGCTTACATGTTTCAGGCTTCTAATATTCAGACAATTCCTTTTTTTGAAAATTAACTGTGTGCACACATGACAAATATCTTGACTGCTCATTCAGGTACATTTGAAACACCATGGCATTGATCTATGCAGGTCCAGACCGGCTTTGGATGCTTCCAGTAGCGCGTTTTCTCCTCAAGTTCATTTAGGAGAAAATTCTGTGATTTAGGAACACTCACTACTAAAAATAATTACCTTATTTTGCTTAATGCTTGTTATTTTCACCTTAGTAACATTTAGTGTTCCCTTTTGTTTGCATCTTCAAATTTCCATTCAGCTACATGGATACTCAAAGCCTAATCTATTCAAAATGCATCTCTGTGCCCAGGGAAGGCAAGACTAAACTAAGAAAGAGAATGACACTTTCAATGGCATCTGAGATATTTTTTGTCTCATTGCTGACAAGGTCTGCAACAAAGTTCAGGGATCTTTCAAATGTGCCAGCTGAGTTCTCAAAGTTCTGGCATAACCACACAGCAGCTCTTACTACAGAGTTGTATTTCCCAAAAAATTTCCACTTTTATCCACATATGAAATTAAATTTAAAGAATATTTCTTTGAATAACAATTAATTTGCTATAAAATTTGTGCTCCACTTTATAAACAGAAAACTCACTTCCTTAAACGCTACTCAGTACCTCATATTTAATGCTCTGTACATTGCTTTTTTAAACAAAGACATAAAACATCCTATTTGTGCACACTTAGCTAAATTTCATCAGCTTTGAGGGTCCTTTTGAAAGCAATAGTGTCTCATGACTCCAGTGCGACCAATTTGGATGACAACGTCCAGCTTGGCTTTGTCACTCAATAAGAATCTGATGTTGAAGTGTACCCAGACATAAACCTTCCCTGAAACTAACTGTGGCCAGGAGTGCTCTATTAGTATTAAAAAATGTAGAGTCCAAACTCATCAAAATTAATCACTTTTGGACAAATAATGCAGAAGCAAAGTTTCTGTTTTTCCAGGCATGGTAGGTTTCTGACTACAACTACTGTCACTCTCGTGGTTGATATAAGGACTACCTTGCCATTGGCAATTAAATCCCATTCTATAAAAGGAATACAAAGAATTAGAAACAGGCTCAGTTATAAAAATATAAAATACTCATGCAAAAACAATAATGGGGTTCTCATGGAACTAATTTTTGTGCATTTGCCAGCAAACACAGGTATAGTAATGCATGGCTATCCATGAAACCTCAAGAATTGATAGAAGGGTCTGAGGATAATGCTATGTCTGGGTAAATACATGTCTGGATCATATAGCTGTTCCTGCTAGTATTTCATTCCTGTTACCAATAGGGAATGCTGATCCCAGAAGCAAAACATGGAATCAGGGTCAAGAGCAAAACTGAATTCAAAGCAATAAAAGTGGCCCAGAAATCAAGACAGCATAAATTATAGACAGGATCATTACAGTAGCATTTTACCTCAGACAAAAACACCCGGGTCAAGTGCATGCCTTACACATGCTTGTGTCAATTTGACAGAGGCTGCTGCAAGGGAAAAACAACAATGGTCCTTCAGCCATTGAAAGTATCATTGTAGGGAGTTGTTTCCTCCTAAAGAGTTTTAAAAGGAACTTTCAGGAGATGCCTGAAGTCAGCTGGTTTCCTTTTCTCCAGAAACTCCTATCTGGGAAGCAAGATGTCAATCAGACCATTTGGGCTTGTTAGGTTTTCCTTCAAGTCCAGTGCTTCATGCTCGTGTCAGTAGCTGTCTCAGAGCATGTGGATACATACAATTCAGGAAAACACTGTTCTACACCATCCCTGTTGCTGCAGCTGATGGGTGAACCTGAGAAATGCTGGAGCCAACCTGAATGGCCTAAAACAGGAGCCCATCATCAGCTGCTAAGGGACTTGCAAGAAGCTCTTCCAAACCCTTTTGGACACTGCAGCCTATGAGTGCTTGACACTCTGCTCTTATGTCTCTGTTTTCCCTCCCATGTCCTTTAGCAGAACTGGATGGAATTGCACTGTTTATTTCCTGGGCAGGTTTACCAGACAGGCAGGGGGGAAAATACTATCAAAATGAATCAAACCAATGGTTCATCTCATCACTCCTGGCTGCCCACAGAAGGTTCTGCTTCATCTGAGGATGTTAATCGTAGCTCTTCTGCTCTATCAACACATCCATTTTAGACGAGAGAAAAAACTAATCTATAATATTTTCTCCTACCTGGCAATAAATTCTCTCTCCTTTTACTGTGATGCCGTTGAACTCTTTCATAGTTTATGATGTGACTTGATTTACAGAATTCATAATGTCACTAAATAGATCTGCAGCTCTGACCTATAAATACTGAGGTATGCAGCTTCTTCATTTATAAACAGGGTTGGTGATGAGAGCAAATTGGATGAAGTGTTGTGGGCTGCAGGAGGTGTGAACAGAAACACTATCACTCTGCCTTCCTAATCTAATCTTAATATTTATCACTCCACTAGAGAGAAGTCTCCTCCTTTCATGATATCTGGATTGCAAAGCTTTTGAATTGTTAATATTTCCCCTGAACAGTCATACTGTCCCCTTATTTACTGTGAGAGGTGGTGGGGCAGTATGAAGAGTGTAAAAGTTGACCAGTATTGATGGCCTTCCTATTCATTTGAATGAGGAGAAGAATGCCACACATAAAAAGGTACTTTCCGTGATTTATTTCAGACATTGTACAGGAAGAGAGGTCTTATTTTTAGTCAAGATTTACTTATATTAGACTCCATATTCCTATTAAAAGCATGAGGGATGTCTTTATTTTCCAGAAAATGACCATTGCATTCTTCTTTTGCAGAAGTAACTTCATAATACAGTGGAGGCCATCTCTTGCCTGGTATTACTACGGGGTACTAAATATGTAAGAAATGAATGACAGAAAGGAATTACAAAAATTCTGGCCTTACTGGATTTTTATGCCTGTTTTAAAAACCCACGGGGACAGGTATTATATGACAATGTGAAGGGCTGTAAAAATTTTCCTGCTACTAGCCTAAGAAATGTCAGTGATGACTAACACAGCCATCTCAGACTTGTAATAAATTTTTTATAGTAACCTATACCATTACAGGTTCTTTTCGGCTACATATTACCTGTAGTACTTTAACCATCTGCTAATACTGAGGCTTTAGAAAAAGTGGTCTTATGGAAATTGGGTACCATTTAGCAATCTTGTGCCAGCAGCTACTGAATGGAAAAAATATTGCACCCAGAGGGGAGGCAACTAGGCAAAATCCTGCTTTAATGTATGCTTTGCTCTCTTAGAAAACACTAGAACTTGAGAGGTTTGACTCAAATCACCACCATGGCTGGCAGAACTCTTAACCTCTCTTTTCTCTGTCTCTGCCATGCAGGAAGAGTAACAGGAACATTAGATGCCAAATGCAAATTACTGCTCCACTGAAATGGAAACTTGCTGTAGAGGAAGTTCATCTTTCTTTCAGATTGGAAAGCACACTTGAGGATAGTTTTCAGCAGAGGAGTAACAGAGCCCATGAGTGTCAAATAGCCCTCAGGGCATTTCCTATAAATCAGCCACAAGACAGGAGAGAGCCAAGAAATACGTGGATGAGAACATGCTATCTAAGTAATTTGGAAACTTCTGTGTTGGCTTTCCATGGTCTCATCCTCTTTTTGAGAATCCATTAAAACTTCAGAGGAAGTGAGGAAGGGACAAGATGTTACAAACATCTTTGAATGGTCTTGAGCTGCTCTCTTGTCAAAAATAAGTTAAATAAATGAATGGGAAGCAACTCTTAGGGCCAACTCTCCATAGTTTTTCAGTAGATACCATTTTTCCTTTGAAAGACACTTCAGAACCTACACTATTCTCTGTTTTTTGACTACCTTTTCACTCAAGTTCTGAATTTTCTGACTACATGATGATCGAGAGCTTCCCAGAACTGACAGGCTGTGTTTGGGACTCTCCCAAATCTAGACTTTTTCTCTTTTATCTCCTACTTCTAGAACTCTGTTGCTGAATGAGACCAACTTACTACTTTAATAAAAGTATAAGGGATAAAGTGAAATAAAAGAGGCTTGTAGAGTTTGAGAGAGAGGAAAAAATTAAGTAAAATAATATCTGAGATGAAGTACAATCAGGAAAAATGTTATCAATAATTGTTTACAATATAGCTTTTAAATGGAAGCTCATCAGCTGCTCAGCCAGGGCCAGCAAAGAGTTCTTCTCTCTACTCAAGTCCCTGAAACCAGAGTGTCACCAGTTTTTCGGATATTCTTGTCTGTAAAACAAAAGCAGTGTGTAGGTAGCAGCAGCCAGAGGCATCACAGAAGGAGAAGCACTCCAGGGGTTTTCTATCTCTTCCTGTCTGGGGTTACAGAACTTGGATTTGAACTGAGCAGATTGCCCTGAACTGCAAAGTACAAAAGTGACACTCTTGAACTTCATCCCTCTGCCTTTGAATAAATAATGCATTGCTTCAAAATAAGTTATTTTGGCTTCCCATGATGAGAACTCAGACCTATCAAGCCCAGGTGAGCCCATAGGAGTAAGGCAGATAAGTGAAGGTCCCAGCAGCGATGAAGTTTCCCATCAAGGGAGAGAAATAACAAGATTTTCCACAAAAGAGTTTTCCTGGAATGAAAGGGTCAGAGTAATAATTCAGACTTTTCCCATGTCTTTGAAATGTCCCCATCTTAAATAACATTGTCAAGTATGTCTGGTTGTCTATGATTCCGATGCTTATGCAAAGAGACATTATTTTAGTAGCAAATGAAATCGTAACCATAAATAACAGAGATTGGTATATCTCATTGAAATACATAAAGTTTGTTAAAAATGAGCACTGTGGTATTTCAAATCTGGTCTAAATTTTGAACAGATTAATGAGACTGAAGTAAGATATTTGACCTGTTTTTAGACTTACTTCAGTGGTGGTTAAACATCTCTTAAACAGGTTAATAAGGAAAGGCAAATTACCATTAAATTGAAAGATGACACACACATTCACACTATTTAAATCAGACAAAATTTATGTGTTTAGATGAAGATTTAATAATTCAGATTTCTGACACTTTTCAACATTTAAGCCTGGGAAAAGCCACTGCTATGCTCTTGCCTTAATTGTATTTTTACAGTTAGTTACTCTGCAGAGCTAACAGTGGGGTCGGTGTCTGCAGAGGCTCTGTTTTCCCTTCTGGCAAGAAAGATGTGATAGTTTATCCCCATATTATATACGTGTGTCATGACCTTACTCAAGCACCTTTTGAAGAAAAACATTATTTAAAATGGATGTTTTCCCTGCTATATTTACAGAAGACCATGTCCTCTCAATCCCCTGTTAATCCCCACACCTTGTTTATGTCTCCATAAGAGGTCAGCCTTCCACAGCACCCCAAAGGAATACAACTCCTTGGCTTGTAAACGGATGAAATCAACCAAAAAATTAGTTTTTTCAGGTTTAAAAAAAAAATTACAAATGGAGCGCGGTGAGAACTTCATGCCTTGCGGAATAAACTGTCAGAAGCCTCCTGCTGTGTTCATGGGGTTTGATGCTTATTATAGAACATCACTACTTAAAAACCAAGGGATTGACTTGGCCAATGAAGAGATGAGTGGAAACATGCTGCATGTCATGCAGACATAAAGAAATGTGAATGAATTTACAGCAATAAAAGCAAATTAAGATGAAAGGAAGGACGAAGTGACAGAAGTTTTTCAAGCCACAAAACCTAATTGTTTGGTGGGACAGCTCTTACTCTCTCTAGTTTTCCCTTCATCTCCCTGGTGGGCAAGGAATGAGCATGTCTGTGGACATCCCTTACACATGGACCCTGGGTTTTGTCAGGAGGTACCAAGACTCACTTGATTTGGCAGTTTTAGGCCACCTGCCTTCCCCAGGCAAGATATTTCGAAACACCTGAGATCTGTCCCAGGGATTGCCAAAACATGAATAGCAATAGCAAAAACGATTATAGGAGCAGGGCCTGCTCAACTCACATAAGAATTAGAGCTGACACTGGGGCAGGGTTACAGCTGGGACTCCTTGATGTCTGCACCTACACTAAAAAATTTTGTCAGGTCTCATAAAAGGTCTTCAGATCCTCACTGAATGGTGTGGAGCGACTCAGCAGAGAGCCTTGGAGTTTCCCTCCAGAACAGAGCAGCTGGGTGCATGTTACAAAGCACACAGCCAAGGTGGGTGGGGAAATCCATTTAGCCATCAAGAAACAGTGGTTTTTATTGCAGATACAAATTTCTCAAGTGATGTGGGCTTTGTTTTGGCATGAAAACCTGTGGATGCAGTGTTTGTCCTGGTATGTGGTATGTGGTATCCTGGGAAGTGCAAAAATTACTACGATAGAGTTGAAGCAGCAAGATGGACTAAATCCTCCATGCTGCCTACTGGGAGTAGTTCCTGAGCAGCACTTCCCTCAGAAACAAACCCAGGTTTTTGTTTTCATTTGTCTTTATTAATCGGGGCGCATCAGCTTGTTCCAAAAGACAGTTGTCATAAGAAAATTAACATTTCTGCATCATGAGCAATTATACGATCAGTTCACTGAGGGATGAAATGGGAAACTAAATTATTAGGCAGTGTAGATTCTGATATGGCTTCAATAATATATATACTACATCTTTCAGTTACTTTCATAAATAAAAAAACATTGTCAGTTGACTGTTTCTTGCCCAGTAATATTGTTGGAGTAGGAGACCAAGGCTTTTCACACACATCTGTAGAGTCTCCTTCAAAGAAGGGCAATAAGAAAATACACCCCTTTAAAATCAGATGAAGACTAGCTGTACCCTCCCTGTCTGGGCTAGCCAATGACTTTCTGATCATCCAGATCAGGATTCAACACAGCTCTCATCATAGCTCTCATCCAGCAAAAAAACCTTCACTCTTTAATAAGGATTCAGGACAGAACAGCTGCAAGGATTGTAACTGTGGAAGAAGGAGGACTCTGAGGCAGTAACAATGGCATTTTCTACCAGAGGGAGATTTTTGAAACAAGAAGTCATGCAATCACTCCTATAATATTCATTATGTGAGAATATTTCCCCTCTTTACTATGTTTCTGGCAAAAGTATTCTTTACTAGTGTCTGGCTTTATAAACCCAAATATTGTTACTCTGAAACCAGGAAATATTGGGTTGCTTCATGAAACAGAAAATTATTGCTCATTTCCTGTTTGGTGTGACAACCAGTTTGGTTCACTCTCCTAATCCCTTGAACCACATACATATTTATCTGTTGTTGAATGACAATAGAATTAATCTAGATTAATTTTCAGGTTAAATGAGTTACTAAAGATGGGAAAGAATTTAATAATCTAGTTAATAAAAAGAAATTAAATAACTTTGTGAAGAAAAGACATCCTAATGCATTTGTCTAAAAATGGTAAAAAGTGTTACTGTTGTATCTAGACTGAGAGTTGTGCCAGGCATTCAGTGGTTTCCAGGCTGCCCTTTCTGTGTTATACACTCTGTATAAAGTGAGGTAAGAACAATATAGAAAAGAAGAGGGTATTTAGGATAAACATGGAGCCCTACCTGTCCCCCAAAGGAGTCTATGTATGAGGATTTCTGTACAGCAGCCTCCTGAGAAAGGTTCAAAAATCCTCCACACAAAACCCTCCTGCTTGTCTGAGGCATAAGCAACATCTTCAGCTGTATAATTAGAGAGCAACATGCTGGCAAAGACTCTGTGTAATCTATATAACAATAACATTAAGAAAAAAGTCAACATTCTGGGGACTCTGCCAGCGATCAGGGCATGATAATTGCTATAATTAAAAGCAAGGCAAATATTGCAGGAAAAGTAGGTCATTCTTCAGGCTGTGTATCCCTGATGCAAATGAAAACGAAATAAAGAAGATTGTGTAATGTGATCTAAAGCAGACAAAAGTGCTGCTCTTCCAAGGTTGCTGCAGACCCTTCATTAAATGCCTTTGTTTTCATATGCCCCACCAGCAGGAAATGTTTCCATAAACACAGTGAAGCTGTTGCAGTCTGGTACAAGGACTACTGGAGGAGTCTGTTGTAAAAATTCTGTGAAAGGAACATAATTAAGACCTATTGTGTGCAAGGATGGTTTAAGGAGACTGTGATACTGCATATTTGAGAATTAAGCACTGGGGTTTTTCTGACAGTAGCTCCAGCACTGAATTTTAACTCATGTGGCTTTGCACTTGCAGAGACATTGAGACTCCAGTCAGTATTTAACATCTGTTTGAGCCACCTGAGAACTGATTTCTGAGGAAAGGACAGGGCACATTAACAAGAAGCAGAAGGACATTTCCTTGCATTATCTCTAGAAGCACCTGGGTAGCACACTGAAGATGATTCTGTCTTGCTGGGGTGTTCCTCCTTCTCCTTCGCTGCTCACCTCGCTCCCATCACACACTTCCCTTGCACAGGACTTGCCTCATATTTACAAAGAGATTTCTGTGTCCCTTCATCTCAGCCCATGTCATTTCCATCTTCTTTTGCCCTTCCTATCTTCCCCAAAACTGTCTCTCTGACCTCTCCCCCCAAAAATTTCACTTTTGATCTGACCCCTACAAGAAAGTAATGTCCCTCCATGTGCTGATCCTGAAGTTTATAAGACCTGTTGGATATAGACATTCTCACCATGAAGCCCCTTGTGCCATGAGCCTCATATCTCCTTCCATGGTTTTTGGGTGTCCCTGTTCTCTGTTGCCTTAACCTGGGCTGAGGATTGCACGCTGAGTGCTGAGCAGGGACTCTGACCTGACCAGCAGTGTGTGGGACAGGTCTGTATGTATTTCTATGAAAAACAAAATGAAATTAAAAAATTATAAACATATTTGAAATATTTATTGTAAGTTTTCAGTATAAAGATCTCAACTTTCAAAATATTCCAATATTTACCAGCTTTCCCATGCCACTGCAAAATTAATTCTTCATTGAATAGAGGGTTAAAAGAATTTGGCTTAAGTCTAAATTACATTCTTTTGAAGGAATTAGCTAACTTTAAGTTCTGTTCCTCTTAATTGTAAAGATTCATAGATATCCATGGACTCTTTCACTCTGTATCCAAGTTTATTTTAAAATTTTTCTACGTTTATAATTTACCTAACAAAATGATAGGCATTACAAGCAAGTTTCAAAGTGTACAGATGTTTTACTTAATAATTAGGATAGCAAAGTCATTTCTCTGTGAAACAATGGGCTTGATTTAGTTAGCATCCTATAATGAAACTATTTAGATAATCAATTCAAATTAGGGTATGGAGCTTCTTTGGTAAACTACTGCGTTATTAACCTTAACGATGTCAGTGTCTGAAATTTTCTTTTTCCTGCTATCAAACTCAACTTATTAGTGTCTATGGTAAAAGTCACAAGTGTGCTTCACACTGAGAAATGTATTAATGTTGGTAATTAAACACAACAACTGTGTAGCACAATGTGATATATGGGGAAGTTGACTAAAATTTAGAGATAGACTGCAAGAATGAATTTCTCCTTCTAAGCCTTTTCCTAAAGGTCTCCCTATTGTTATTTGGCTTAGTGCACCACACTAACAGCACTTGAAAAATATCTGAGAGGAATTAATAATTGCAATTATTTTGGCTAAACCTGTGTAAATTATATATGTTGCAATGCCCTACAGAAGAAGGCATCAGTATGCAGAGCTTGAAAGTGGTAGATCAATGTCTTGGGTTCACCTTGGTGTCTGCTGGGCTGTTAAATTCTTGTCCTGTGCTCCTGTTAGCTTCAGTGCAGAGGTTCACATGGCCATCCATGTTTCCTCTGGCAGTCATAGATTGCCTGTGTGTCTTCTGTTTATGATGTAGAAAAAGTCTAAAATATACTTTCTTCTGCTGTTTTTCATAACTATTCCTGACTCTCATGAGCATTTAGGACAAATTGATTTCACTGTGGGAATAGTTGTTCTTATAATTCATCTTCCCTATTAAATCTTATAAATCTTAGAGTGAAATGGACACTGATAGGATGATAGTGTCTGTGAGAAAAAAATATTCAGAAGTGTTACTATGTTAGGCTTGAAAATTTAGTTATTTTTACTTAGAGTTGCACCAACAGACTAAAGCAAGGAAATAAATGAAGTAAAATCAATTAAAATGGAGCCATTGAAGAGGGTAATAGAGGACACCCAACCTGATGTCCCTCATTAGTCTGCCAAAAGAATCTCACAGGTCCCATGCAGAGCCTAAGAATCCATGCTGGAGTTAGAAATTACCTCCAAAAGACTGAGAATATTTCTACGTCCCTCACCAAATCATTTTCTGGCATTATCCTCTACCTTTCTACTCACATCCATTTTCCATGAGCTGTGACAAGTATTTTTTTTTTTCCCCACAGTATGGCTTTTCCAAAAGTGTATTACATTTCTGCAGGTATTTGCAGCAGGTGATTAAATTGTCTCATATTGTGCTTCTTACTGTCTAACTGCACATAATTTGCTCATATTTTGATTCATCATTATAACCTACCTCTGAATGCTATACTATTTTTCCAATGCCTTTGTCAACTTAGAGACACAAATTATTTGGTTTAGGAACTGTCAATTGATCATCCATTCTGTCACTGAGGACTGCTGTTCTGAATCCAAGTCATATCTTGTCCTCCACTTCTCAGTACTCCTCTTCTGCAACATCCCAAGCTTTCTTTAGCATGGTTCTGCTCCTTATCATTTTTTCCTTACTGAAATCCTCACTTTGTGAAGACCACTTGTGTACAAGTGATCTATTTCAATTACACCGACATGAAATTTTTGACCCAGGTTATCCTATTATTTTTAAGATATAGGAAAAGAAATGTGAAAGTAACCATGAGATGAATACAGAGCAATTTTGTAAGAGTTACACTTCTTCTCAATGAAAAAGTAACCAGCTAGATGAATAGGCCAGGGAACTTCTGTATTTTTGAAGGCAAAAATTCCTGCATTTTGAAGGCATCTCCCATTTGCTGTCAGCTCCATATACAGTAGAAGCTGCATCTATCACAATATTTTCAGTGCAGACTGTGATGTGCGACAAACTGATTAATAGTGTATACAAGTTGTTGTGTCTGTCAGTGATTGAAGCATAATCAGGACTCTCTTATGTCCTCTTTAAGCTGACTATCTTGGTGGGAGCAGCCCCAGACAAGGAAAAATCCTCCTTGGTGAGCAGTTTTCTGCCTTCCCAGCAGAAGATGCTGGTCTTCACCACCACACTCCAGCACACCACTTCGTGAAGGATGTGGGCATTTTCCCTGTTACAGTTTTTAATGGAGTAGTGTAAGACCCCAATCAACTTGCTCAGTGAGACATTTGAAAGGGCTTTCAGCTGTTCATGCACCCTTAGAGTCCTTTCTTCAAGTTTTGCTTGAAGGAAGCAAACACTCCAGGAAAAATCCCCAGCAAACAAGGAAGATCCTTTAATTCTAACAGCTGAAGATCTCTGTATTCCACTTTAGGCAGGATTTACTATTGAAAAAGAACAGTATGGAGGCCTCGAGAGAGCTGCAATTCAAAACAAACACAAATATACAAGCAAAAACCTACTTCACACGGATGCAGCATGAGAAGCTGATCCTTCAGTGGTTTTTTGGCGCACAAAAAAATACTTTCAATAGTTTCTTGGCCAGTTACAAATAATTTTCAGCATATATTGGCAGCACATTGTTTCTTTTCTAGGGTCTGACACTAAAGGCTATTCCTCAAAATGGAATAATTCAGAAAAGTGATAAATTCTTCTCCTGATCTCTGATTTGGAAATCTGAAGAAATCCAAGAAAACTTCATTGGAAGAGACACATCTGCTGAAGTTGAAGTGTCACTATTGCTTCCTCTTTTCTTTTTCTTCTTTCAAAACACAAGTCAGACCTACTCTCATTTAGCATCTTTTAATTTAAGTTGGAGGGGGTTTTTTTTGAAGTCTATTACAAAATAAATGTTCTGTCTTCTACAATTAGCAGAGAACATTGGCCAGCTGCCCAAGTAACTAATCAACATGAAACTTTTATCAAGACAGACTGCAAAGGATATACACTATTAGATGCCAGACTCTATCACTTTTTTTTTAAAGTTCTATCACTACTGAATGAAATTTCTGCCACAAATCAGTTTCTTGCTGTTAAAATTTGTCTCATTTGAGAGGCTGATAACCAACATCAAATATTTTGAGACTCCTGCAAGGAAATGTTTCGCAAATGCTAATGTCCTCATGGAAGTGATGCTGTAAGGTTATCTTCACTTATTGTTACCCTATCCTTCAGATGAGCAGAAAAGAGTTCTAGTTTAATTGCACAGCAACACAGCCAGAAATAGACACAGACAGTGACATCTGCACCAGAATTTCTCAGCTAGTCTGAAAATTTCTAACAAGTGCTTAGTACTGTAAGTGGTTCCCTGCTTGGTAGCTGAATGCTAGACTACTTTTGCCTGAAGAAAATTTCAGGTGCTTAAGAAGAGCTAATTCATCTCCTTTCCTCTATTTTGTGTTTCCTTAGCAATCCAGGCTACTAAGAATGTTTGTATCACTCTCCAGAGAAGCATTCAGTTCCTTGATATACATCCAGGTTATGGAAAAAAGGGAAAGGTGTTTTGTTTTGTTTTGCTTTTTGTCTGTGAGTATGGAGATGCCTCATCTGAGAACCATATAACTTTCTTACCACTTCCTCAAAACTGGATGCATTTGCAAAATGCTCATGGCAAGCTGCCTGGACATACCCTGTTCTAGACCACAGATTTAACTTTTGTCTTTGTATCTTACTCAAGAAAAAAGTTTACAACAGATCCTTCTTCTTGGCTTCTTTTGTATGAAGATCCTTATGAAGAAAAGAATACTTTGATGCCATTAGCTGCATCCTGTAAGGCTCCCAGACAAGATAATATGTACATGGTCTAAAGATGCATAATTATGTAGTCCTTAGAAAGGATGCCAGGTGCTCCCTTGAGCTTTGGGTGTCTTCTCAGTTCTCTAACTGCTCCAAAACAATCACTGTATCTGAGGCACACTGAAGATTTAGATGTATGAGTAGACTGAGGGATCACTGAATTTATAACAAGATTTGCACTGTTATTGCACATAACTCCTTGCTGTTTTCTTCCCAAGAAGAATTTGTTAGAATTTTTTAATAGGCAATATTCTACATCAGAGCACACCAGCTCATCTGTGTTGATATGTGACTAGTCAGAAAAAAAAAATCATACCTGAACACTTAATGCCCTTCTACAAATCTCCTTGAGGAGCTCTGTAGTCAGATTCTGCTTTTCCTCCAAGCCCCTGCTCTACTCCCTGATGAGAAATCACATTTTGTTTGGATAGCAGAGTTTTTTCCTCAAGGTGCACCAAAGTCACTGACTTGCACTTCAGTAGCTGGTGACAGCAGTGTGCCCACTGGCTCCTGAGGATTGCAGCTGTTTGTGCTCTTCACTGCTCAGACTTGAACGTGCCTACAGGACCTCAAGGAAAAATGTGCCTCTGAATATCTGAGGCTGTGTTGTACAATATGTTGTGTAATTTCAACACTGTGGTACGCTGGTTTCCCTAGGAGGTTTTTTAATGCAGTCTTATTGCTTGATATACTCCGGTGGCTGCACTGCTCGTGGCTCACTGGGGAGGTGGCAAAGCAAAGCCATGTGAAAGCAAACACTGCTCAGAGCTGACATGGAAGAGGAGAGTAAATAAAGACTGTGCTGACAGAGTGACAGGAGGGATCAATGCCTCTTCTCTTCCAGAGGCATTGGCAGCCCCCACTGGCCAGGCTGCCTGGTCCATCCAGCTGTGTCTGCACCATTTAGTTGCCCTCAGTGGGGACAACATCCAACACCTTCCGTGCACAGCTGAAGGGGGCAGCTTGTCCGAGTGTGACTCATAGAAATGAGGAGCTTTCCTTTTTGAGGAGGCCAGCAATGTCATAATGTCATCACCCCAAATGTTTTAATCCCATGGACAGAGAAAAAAGAGAAGGTATTAAGGTAGACAGGGCTATTCCAGGCTGCAGCTGCTGGTTAAAACCATGTTTTGAATCGTGGTTTCACTGATATCAATATACTGATATTGCCTCCGTAATACATTGCATCAATGCATCAATGAAGGAGTGTAAGTCTGGTACTTCACTGTTCCATAAATCATCCTCCCATCCCCAGCTGTAGGATTTATTGACCAGTAGGATGGGTATCTAGGAGGAGAAGCATAGAGCTCTCAGGATGTTCTTGCCTAATGTTTACAGAACACGCAGAAAACAAATTTCATATCTTATTTTAGAGGAGTATTTGCAATGTCTAGGAAAGAGGAGCAGCCTCAGACCTTTCTTCCCCCAGTCCCCCTTGTCTCTGCAGAAAAAAAAAAAAGTTCCAACTCTTTCAAAAGTTCCAACTGCAGGACAGAAAGCAGCAGGATACCTGTCTGCAGTCTCTACACCTGTCTACCTAATAAAATTTTCTCCCTGGATATTTTTATCTAATCCAGGGACAGGAAGGGATAATATTTTCCATCAGGTCTGAAGGAAATAGCACAAAACTGTAAAACTTGGATGGTAGTCTCTAAAAATATCTCAGAATAAATTAAATTAAACAAACTGGATTATCGAAATCCCGTCTCAGGATTTCATTATGCAGAAGATGATGGATCCAATGGTCAGTATCTGCCATTTGGGAATGATGAAATCAGTTGTGTGGGACAAAAAGCAGGGAAAATTTACCAAGAAGGAAGAAATAAGGTGACACAGATTTCAGGCCACTGCTATGCTACAGGGTGATGGAATTTCCTGGTGAAAATGTGGACACCAATACTGCAACATTGCCCTGTTAAAGCATACAAGTAAATAGAAAAAAAAATTTAAAAAAAATAAAAATGAAAAAAAATCCCCAGGGGAGAAGAATCCCCTAAGCCTGGTAATCAGCATTTTATTCAGAGATTTTCTTAACTTTTCTTATGACCGCATTATGATCATTTTGGCACAGACTTCTGCCTTTCTGGACTTCCAGTGTCTACACAACTGTTCACAGAAATGTTGTGTTCTCCCCTCAAGAAGAGACAATACAAGCCAGCTATCAGGTTTCTCCTTCTGATACCTGGGGCCAAAGAGCTCATGATTAAAATCTTTCAGAAACATGAGTTCAGAGCAAAGAAGAGTCCGTCATGATTGCTTCAAAACTCCTCTTTCCTCTAGGTGAAATCAGGTCTTAAGATTCTTTTCCAGAATATTAGAATTTGATGTCTTTTCAGATTAGTAACTCAACCACTACATGGATTAACATAATAAGAGAAGGTTATCAGTGTGGAATAAAAAGATAGTAAAGGGAAATTTATAAAATATATCTATTGTGAAGTAGTTTCTGATGCAGGAAACCTTTTGCTATAAATGAAAAGGACACAATGAGAATAACTCCAAAGAGACCATATATATATAGCACAAATAAAAAGCATAGTCAAAAGTAAAAAAATTAGCAGTCAAATTCCAAACAAGTTTTTGATTATTATAGGATTAGTAAATAAGTAAAGCAAAATTATTTAGGTTATTGCATGAAATGTTTTCAGTGACATAACTGAAAGTAGCATCTTACTACTTATTAATTTTCAAAATATTTCATGCCTCCATATTTGAATTCAAAGTATCAATTTCAGGCTTTCAAATGTAGTTTGAAATTTTTAATATTTAATGTTCATAATATTTTAATTTATCAAAATTTACTGGAGAAGTCATAACTTAGTAAAATAGACAAATTTCCAGCTGCTTTAGTAATGCTTTGTATCTTTTTTATTTTTTTCAGCAAAATATTTGGCCTCACTATGTCGTCTTGAAATATAAATCTAATTTGAAACAAATTTAATATAATTCATGTGCACTTTTATGTACTTTACTTGTTTCAATTATTAGCTTTGTGAAATGGACATGTAAAAAGTCCCTTTTGATGTGCTGTTAATTCCCTAATTTTGTATCATAATACATGTTCTCAGCAAAGAAGAGGAATTTACATCAGCTTCTATCATCATGCCACTTTGTTCTTCTCAACTATTTTCATTGCAGAGGCACAAAATTCATCAGCTGGTGCAACTAGACATGCTCTGAGGGTCTTGGGAATCATCCAGCTCTAATTCCTATTTGTGAGTTTTGCAGAGCGTGGAAAAAAAACAATAAATAAGTGTACCCCATGTCTATATTGGCACATATTCTCTAACCCAATATGTGCCAACCTAATCTGTGCAGCAACAGGTCAGTTAAACCTGATTTCTGTCAAAAAAACTCCTCAGGGTTTTCCTAACTCCTCAGGGTTTTCCTAACTCCTCAAGGGCTTGAAAAAAGACTCTTCTGCCTGTTTCATCTTCCCATGGACTTCTAAGGAAATGGATGCAGCACCGTGTTTGTTAGTTGTGCAGAGTTAGTTTTGGTTCATGAGTTATGTCCCCTTTCCAATTCCATTCTAAATATACTGGGGCAACAGAAACCACACTTTTCAGTTAATTCAATTCATGCTCGATGGATTTTTTGAAGAACAGATGCATGAATTTTTAACAACTCTGCAAATATGAAGGAAAATAATGTACATTTATTTTATTCTTTTCTATGCAATTTAACAAGGGAAGTTGTCTCTGTGCTCCCAAGAGAGGAATCTTACATCAGCTCAGATGCTTGCTCTGTGTGCCAAGGCAGTATTTCATGCTCCTGCCCTGGTCAATGCCTCGCAGAGAACAGAAAAAAGTTTGATGTCTGCTCTCTGTTCCAGATCCATTTTTTCTTTCTGACTGTTTGCCAGAGGAGAAGGGAACATTATGACTTTTCTAACTACTCCAAACTACCTGGATTCCTCGTTGCCTTGAGAGCAAAGATCCTTGAAAAACAAAACTTCAACTGAACTGCTGCTGCTGCAGCTGCAGCTGCAGGGCTCACAAGTCCCATCTTGTTCATTTTTCTCTCTTTCCTCTCTTGAGCTACACCTGCAGCTTCCCACTAATAAATCAGATGGAAAATACGCTGCCTCAGATTTTATCAGAATGTGCACAACTGAGTGTGAGGGCAACAGGAATCTGCCAGGGTTGGTTCTGTTGCTTTATGCATGTTCTCTGGGTTTTGCTTAATTTTGTCATGTTTTGGAGTTCTGTGGGTTAAAAATAAGCTAAACCATCATCTGCTGTGCTCATCTGAAAGGAGCTTTAGCATACTCAAGGTCAGGGCCATAATACATAAATATCCTGCAGTATTTAACTTATTTTTCAATCTGCATCTCTATAGTTCCACCAAAATAAATAAAAAAGATGTTCTAAGTGTTTTTCTGACTGTAAGCACTGCTTCTTTTTCTTTTCATTAAAGCTGCATATTTATGTATTTTCTTCCTAGCAACAGTGTCTGAACAGGACTTACATTTTACCTTCATTTTCTACAGCACAGAAAGCCCTGTCACTGCTTAAGAGCTAAAAATGACAATGCTATAGCAGCCCCCAGCCATTATTGCAGTGGAATGTGGTTTTCATTTTTGCTGCTTGTAAGATATAAGCTATTTCTCCAAATATATGTGCATGCACAGAGGAAGAAAAAAACCCAACCAACTGCTCAGATCCAACAGCTTAACTGAGAAATGTTGGTTGATTTATTAACAACCAGTTTCTGTGGCTCCAGTCCCATGCATTGGTCACCCTGACTTTCCCACCTGAGCTGCTGTGGGTTTTCCTGGCCATTTAAAGACCATGGTGTGATGGGAGGAGGCAGTGTGCAGGTTACTGCCCCGTCACTCCAGCAGGGAACTGCAGGAGCTGAGGAGTCAGGACATGCAGGTTTCTGCAGTTCCTCCAATGGGGCAGTAATTTCTGGGTGGAAGCTTCACTCATTAATCCCCAGAACTTGTCCATGGACAAAATAGCCTTTTGAGGGATGCTTAAATCCTGGCTTCTGACGAGAAACTTCATCAAAACAGTGCTTGAGGTGCACTGAGAGTTTACTGGAGCTAACCTTCCTTTTATCTCAGCAAGGTTTTGCCAGGACCTCCAGGGAGTGAGGTAAGTAGAGCAATTGAAAGACAGAACAACATTATGGATAATGCTGCAAATTACAGTTTGTAGCAACCTAGGCTCTGATAAACAAGGGCCTAATCTCTAGCACTGGAGAAATTTCAGTAAAAAAACAATCTGCATGCTCAAGTATTTGGGTCTTGATGACTCTTCCCATTGATTGATATGTATCCTGAAATGTTCTGGTCACACTCACTGCAGGACACAAACACAGGACCTAATCCAGCTGACAGAAGGTTTGTGTCCCTTTTCTGATCATCAGTGTGCGTCAGGGCCATAGCAGTGATTTCATCTAAAAACAGTTTGTCAATTAATTTCCAGATTTATGTATCTGTAAAAAAAGTTCTCAATGAAAGTCATTGTCAATATTTTAAATCTGTTTGTTGAAGTGAAAACATGGAGTTGATCTCATGCACTCCCTACAGACTGGAGCATCCAATTCGCTGTTGTACCAGTTATTGGCAATCATTCATGGTAATTAATTTCATCAAACTCTGGTCAACTAGAAGCTATTCTGAGCATAATGCCCCATGAGTCAGGCTCACTAGTCAGTAGTGGAAAGGAAACCATGTAGAAGTGTCTCTCTCTGCAATGACAGTGCAACGAGTTTAAATACCATTTTAGTTACTTTATGTTTAAACATCTTAAACAAACAAGACTATGAAGACTTAGAACCACAGTTACCCAGATGGTATCATTAGTGAGATATATTTCTAAATCACTAAGTTTCTATTTTTCTAAATCATGCATTCTGTCTTCCCCCTTCTGAAAACAGTAGAAATCTTATTCTGAGTTCAACTGAGATAATGGGAAATTAACTAAAAACAAAGAGCTCCTAATGCTTTTCTGCCTTTGTTTCAATTGCTGTTAGTGTTATGGATGGAAAACAGCAATCAAGTGCAAAATTCATCACCCAGTTTTAGACAATAAGGTGTCTATAATATAGGTATCTAGATGTGGGTTGGTGTTTAATACTGTTACAGTAAGATTTTAGAGTAACACAGATTAAGCATTAAGATTGGTTTCTGCTTCAAAAACGGTCAGACCTCCCAGAAGTCATTGGTGTCTCTGACACCCCAAAACATCTCATATGGCAACAGGTGACACTCTGATGGAAAGAAGCCACACACCATTGACTTGGGCACCACTGGCTGTGCTGCAGGCTTAGGTGCATATGGAAACCCATATGCAAACACCTGAACTTCAGTGTCTGCAAACTGGAACAGAGCTGCATCTGTTTGCATATGCATAGTAATACACTGCATCATTAAAACTGGAGTTCACCTTTATTTCACTGCTGCCTTCAGCCTCCCAGGGCTTCATTTCTGCTTTTGCTTCTCAATCAGTGCTGACCATAACTCTCACGAAGGAGGGTGTGAGGCAGATCTCTCCTCCCAAGGACATGACCACTGCAGGCTAATTTGTAAGGAGAGTGTGGTGGAGCCACTCAAGCAATTCAGACCAATAATTTGTAAATTCAGAGGGCTGGAAAAATAGATTTATAGACTTCAAACTTCAACTCAGCACAGACCAGAGAAGTTAATCAGGCAGCATTATACATATTGTATCTCCAGGCAAGGATTTTGAAAGAAACAAGTAAGGGAACTCACAGAAATTTTTTTTTTTCTCCCACAAGCTTGTTTCAGAATATAGAATGCTTCAGATGTTAAAAATGTAGTTTCTTTCTTGTCACTGTGATAACATTAGCTTTAGGTTTATTCCTGCTACTGTGTGACAGCTGTTGCAGACATCAGCTGGAATGTACAGAACAGAAGTTTGTCATATAAATTTAAGTTAACCAATCACTCATCTTGCTGTAAAACCTAACCCAGCCATCTTCTGTGTAATACCTGGTCATTGGAATGATAAAGTTGCTATAAAAACACCCTGACTAATTGCATTCTTCAATAAAGATGGATTCTACTCAAAAGAAGCATCAATTAAAACTTTCAATCCACTAGAAAGCAGTTGGTTTTAATGCATCATTTATCACAACAACCTGGTATTCTTCTCTCACAATTTTTAGAAATCTTGTTGCTATAACAACTGGAGGTAGCCTTTACATAAAGTGGGCCAAATCCTGTCCATGGTGACACAGATGCAAATTCAGCATAATTTTGCTAAAATGCCTGGATAAACAGTGGTGCAAATACAATCTAATGGGGCAGAATGAGACCCACTTTCTCTTTGTGTTGCCATTTTCTTCTGCTGCTTTGCCTTGTCAGGTAGACAAGATGTTTTTCTCTTCTACACTCAATAAGCTCATAATGTAGTGGAATAATCTGACATAATGACAGGTTAAACAAAAAAGGGGTGTTACATCTTAAATACCATATTAACTAAATTTTAAATTTGTATATTGATGGTTTTTTAAAAGCCCAAGAAATTACAAAATATGAGATAGTAATATATTTTCTCTGTTCAGAGGCTACATCTGAATCACATAATATAATTAATCACTTGTGTAATAAGAAAATACCATGAAGGTAAATTCATGCTTGTTAGGCTAAACAGAAGATATACACTCTCACAAAAAGAATGCAGTGGGGGATCCTGGATTCTTATTTCATCAAGCAGAAAACCCTGCAGACAAACGCCGTTTTATTTACATGAATCTCATTTCAAAGACATCATAACAAAATAATCTCAGACGTAAACCTCTCTCCAATGAAATCCATAGGAATTTACTGGCACATCACAGTCTATGTGTGGATCACTACACCCAAAAAAGCAGAGCCCAGGAAGAACATGTGGATCTATTCTATCTGGATAGTTCTACAGAAGTATTTTCCAGGCTACCAACCAAATAACATTGCAATTAATTATGATAGCAATCAGAAACCCAGTTGAACAGTACTTTGGAACTTGGTAGAAATAAATCTGGTAGACACATACCCAAATGATAATTTTAACACCCATTCCTGTTACAAAACAAAATTATGCCAACAGGAAAATTCTGTAGGTAAGATGGAGAGAATTTAAAAGGCAAGGAATTCTTTACATGCAGTCCGCAAAACTAACCAACCTGCAAACTTCTAAATATTAGAGATACATTTTCCTTCATTAAACCCAAAAAGTATGGAGCTGTCATCCTTGACAATAAATAGCTCTTCACATTTGAAGGCTTTCTCTGGGTTCAAGGATAGTCAAAGAAAAACCTAGCAGCAGGAAGGGAGGTGACTTGTTACATTCAGAGCAATCTTAGAATAATGTCATCCTGGAATGTAATTTTGCAAGCAAACCTAATAGTAGGCATTACAAGTGCTCAGATGTCACTCTGAAGATTGATGCATCAACATTGCACAGAGGCAGTACAAGAGTCTCAGAAAAGCAGATTAGCAAGGCTTACTACCCAATGAAAATGTAAGGTTATAAAGTCAAAAAATGCACCTGGCCAGGATATCAAAAGGTCAATTACTTTGTCTATTTACCCAAAGGCAGGATCATCTCTAACTAGATCATTCCAGATAGCTTTCTATTCTGCTTCCATTTATAGACCTTCAACAAAGAGGTTTCAAAATTTCCAGCCACTTCATTTCAATGGTTCGTTATCTTTATCATTAGCAGTCTCTATGGTGCACTTGAGGGTGTGATTTCAGCACGGATAGGTACTTCTGCAACATCTTTACTGCAAGATCAGGCATTAAGAGCAGTGAAACCATCTTGACACAGGCTGCATTTTCTGAGCTTTAATTGGATGTCCATTAGTAACAGCAGAAGCCCACTACAGTTTTGCTGGTATTGATCAAAACAAGCTGATCTGCTGTATTTTTCTCCCATCTCCTCCTTTACAGTATGGGTTTCATTCTGTTTTCTTTGAGGCTGTGATGTTTCACAGTTCCCTTTTATAACTGCTGTGGCAAATGGTGAACTCTATGGTTTCCTAGCCCTTATCCAGAATTTTTCAGATTGATTCAGAACCAACTGGCAGGTGCCTGACTAGTACTATACTGCTCAGTGTGCTGGTTTCAGCTGGGCTAGAGTTAATTTTCTTCACAGTGGTTAGCACAGGTCTTCTTTCCCCCAGCCCACGCCTCCAAACAGAAACAGAACTAATAAGAAGCTGACAAAATAATAAGATTAAATAGATTCACTCATGTTTCATGGCAGAGTAATTTCTGTGAGTCTGTGCAATGTGTGTCACTATATTGCACCACAAGAGGAAAACTGCGTGGTTTCAGGAAAAACAAAAAGTGAACCTAGATTGGGAATTCTACTTCAAAACATTGAGTCCTAGAAGGAAACATTCAAGCACAGAATCAAATTTGAGAGAGGTACTTGGCTAGAAGGGAAATCCACTCCTTCCCCCGCCCCAGTCCCCAAAACTGAATATCAAAACAAGAGTGAAAGACCAACAAAACTTTTTGAAGTCAGAGAAAATTCCTAAATGATGGCACAAGGCTAGCATTAACATGGTTACAAGGCCCCACTGTCAGCAAAATCTCTTCTTTGCATCTTATTACTGCAGGGTGGTAGTGTCTGTGCTCCTGTCTGCAGGGTTATTTTACCAGACCCAGAAAGGGAGGTACAAAGAGTGAAGGTGAAAGATTATAATTCAAAATAGTTGTTTCAGAAGCATGTGACCTTCATGATATATATGATAAAAAAAAGGTCTGCACTTGGCATTGCTAGTAAAAGACCAAGAAGAGAAACATTGGCTGTGAAGAAAGAAAACACAGAATCAATTGGAAAAAATGGAGAAAGCATCCTACTGAGGAAACTTAAAGACTAAATCCATCTAAAAACCTTCAACCAGGTTTAAATACCAAGATTGAGGGTCTTGATATCTGAATTTCCTTACATACTCAGTGTGGTCAGGTGGAGGAGAATCATTGCTGCAAGGCACCCCTGCCCTCACAAGCCTGGAAGGTACCTTCCTCCTTGATCTTATCTAGAGGAGAGGAAAGGAACCTCTCAACACGGGCATCTTGGTAGCAGTGGGATATGCTCAGGGAACAGAGTCAAATCTGCACCACTGACCAAAAGAATGATTTTATTACAGCGTAAGTACTTTCCGAGGAAGAAAATAGGAAGTGCAACAGAGTTCTCCAAATGGAGCAGAAGGACCCCATGGCAAGAGGCTGATTCACCACGTGCACAAAGGAGCAAAGGGTTTTTAGCCCAAAAGCCTCAGAGGAGCTGGCCCACTAATGCTTGCTGAATACAACACTTAGTGCAGTGGCACCATTCTTCATTAGTCATTAGGCACTGCCGTCATAAATGTGGTGAAGGGAATCTTTATTTTATAACGCTCTTAAAACCAGACCAGATGCCAGATAGGAGTCTTTGCATGCTGAAAAGAAGCAGTGAGTAAAACTATAAGACGTATAAATTAGAAGAAATCATCACTTTGGAAAAATTAAAATAGAAATGAAAGAAAATATGCCTGGAAGGGTTTCAAGAAATTCTCTAGCCTACCTTTCCTTCCCAATTCTGGATCTGCCTTTTTTTTTTTTTCCCTTTTTTTTTGACTCTCCTGAAAAAAGTTTATCTAACACCTACTCTCAAAGACTGCTACTAATAAAGATTTCACAATCTCTGGAGACAAACTATTTCCAAATTTAACTTGAAATTCCCCTGAAGCAATTTTAAATGGTTCCTTCTAGCCCTAAGATCTACACACATTTCCCTCTTTTTATTCCCCACCTTTTGAAGCCAGCTCCCTATTTCAAGGAACACAAGTCAGTAATATACTAATTTATACTTTTCACAGCCCTGCTGAAATTAGTTGCTTCCAACAGTGCAAATCTCAGCATGTAATTAAACCTGTAAAATTCTATCTTAATGCTGAAATAAAGTTTTCAAAGATTTCATTCATACAGACCTGTTCTTGCCCATCTTGATATCCCTAATGTAATTCTCTTACAATTTGTCCACATTTTATAATGTTGAATGATTTATCACCTTTTATCTCTTCAGTCTAAGTCTTCAGTAATTTTCTATTACAACAGAACTTCTCTTCCATATTTTTTTTAAATTACTTTCAGCTGAACTTCTTTATATGGCCATATGCGTAATTACTATGAGTCTTACTGAACCAGCAGCTTTCAGATTATTAAGTGAATTCTACTCCTCCTGGTGTCTTTGGGAGTTCTGCCATTTCCTTCAATAAAAGCAGGACTAGACCCCCTGAAAGAGTCATATTATTGGATAACTCAAAGCTCTGGTGAGAATTGACATTGGTATATTGACAACAGCTTGTTTTTTTCAGTTTAGGATATCTTAATTGGATTAACCAGTCACTTTGTTTTGTGTAATGATTTTATATCTCTGAATGCAATTTGCTATGATTAAATAAGAAATGTTTCCTTCTTCAATCGACATCAACAAGAACAGTAAGTAGCTTTCAGTCAGAAGTATAAATTCCAACTTGCATCTCTTCATGCACCAGGAATTTTTGGGTGAAAAATGACGTGGCATTAGTGTGAGGCAGAAGGAATTCGGTCTGGCAACTGGGAGTGCAAGAAGGATTAATCCAGTCCATTTCTCTTTCGGGTTTGTGTCTCAGGCAGAAATACAAGGGATTTCAGAGGCTGCACCTGCACTCCCTGCTCTGCGCAGATGCCAACATCACAGGTGTCCTCTTGAATCCTATGTGATTCAGTGTAAAGCTGTTAGTTTTTACTAGCCAGCAGTGGACAAAGGAAGGCTGGTGAACAGAAGACAGCATGAAGCTGAGGTGGGGAAGGTTTAGGTTAGATGTTTTTCTCCCAGAGGGTGGTTTGACACAGGCTCCCCAGGGCAGTGGTCACAGCACTAGCTGAAGAAGCATTTGGGCAACGCTCTCAGGCACGTGGTGTGACCTTTGGGGTGTCCTGCACAGGGCCAGGAATTGGATTTGATGATCCTAGTGGGTCCTTTCCAACTCAGAATGTACTATGATTCTCAAACATTTGCTGCCTGAGCTGAACTTCAGGTTCTTCATAGGTAGCAGGTGAGACACTTGCTCTCACAGTTTCTGGGATAGCACTTGGCTCAGCTCCCACCTGCCTTGAATGGCTCTGCTGATCACTAAGTTAATCAGATTTACGTGCACTGCCCTAAAAATCAAGCCAGCTTCACCTCTGTCATGAGAAGAGAGGAAAAGGCAGGAGACTGCCCTTGCTGTGACAGAACTATGACTTCCTAAGGAGGAAGTGTCACTCTTGGAAAGAGAGGATCCCAACTGGCTCCATAGGAGCAGGCTTCCAATAACCACATGAGATTCAGTGGCAGGTGCTAATACTTAATCCCTCTTTCAAAATCCAAAGAAACTACTTTAGACTGGACTCCTGGGCTCAGGTTTTTCCCTGGCATTGAGCTACATTAGCAAGGGAAATTCTATTTGTTGGCCTGAAGATTCTAGGGTGCCTAGTCAATTTTTATTTATTTTAATAAATACTGCTTTATTTTAACTTTTTTTTTACCAGAGAAAAACATGCTCCAGAACAACATGACAGTTTGTATTGTCTTAAGTGAGCCACATATTGGCCAAATAGTTTCTAAATCTTCAATATTCTATCTCACTTTTCATCCACAATTTCTTCTGACGAGATTCAGGAATACTTGGGCCAGTCATTTCCCAGGCAGTGATCTGGCAAGTGATTCAAAAGCCTTCTTGGTCATCATTTATTCAGATTACAAGAAAAGAAGCAATTTAACATTTTGAATTCTTAAAAAAAATTTGCTTGGGTTTTTTGCTCTTATTTTTTTCTCTGTTAAAATAGAACCATTCTGGTGTTCGTGACATAGAAAAATAATCATCCCACCAGTCTTGCAACACATAAAACCCTGGAATTTTACATCCCCCTGCTGGAAAGATATTTTGAGTATGTGTAAGGCATTACGCCACCACCTGATCCTTGCTAACCTTGCAGTTTGGAAAGCAAAACAGGCTGAAACCTCTTGAATTCCTCCACTTTCTCACCTCAGCTACTGCAGAGTCCACCTACGGGAATCCCTTTTGAAGAAACTTCCCATTTTTACTTACAAAATATAAATATACTTGTCAAAAAACAGAGCACAGGATTGCTGCAGATTTTTTTGGGGTAGAATTTGATGAACTTATATCTTTACAGGGTAAAAGAGGTAAAAATGAGAACTACAAAATTAAGGTGATAAAATTGCTTTCAAAATCTTTATGATGGAAGAAAAATCCTGTCAAATGACTTCTGTATGCTAAACTAAATTTTTCAAAGAAGTATTTTTAAATGGCTGCCTGTTAAAAGAATAAGAAAGCTGGTAGTTGCTCTGGGTTTTTTTCTCCTCAAAGATACTGCTGCTGCAGGAAATTGTGTTACTGGTTGTGTAAAGCAAGTTGTGACACCCATCAAGATGAATGTGCTTATGTGCATAGCTGGTGACATATCTGAAGTGGTATATTGTAGGTATAAAACCCTGATCAAACTTAACATACAGGAAATTTTTGTGCAGTAATTGTATTTCTTTGTTCCTTACTAAAATCAGAGCTGCTGCCTGGAATCATGCAAGTACTTAATTTGTCACATAATTCCCTCAATTTCAGGCCATGGTAAGTAACACTTTTGGTACATGTCAGCTGTCAATTCCCATTAGAGCACCCAGCTATTACATGGCTTAGATGTAGCTGCCTGACGATTACTGCTGTATGTTGTGAATTCATCGCTCTAAAAATGGCAGAATAAATTGAATAGTAAGGATTCTGTATGAATTACCTCACCCTGTGAAATGAAAATTTCTGAAAGCTTTATCACCTTACCAGCTTTTGCTGGAGAGGACTTGCAGAGAATGCACTCTGGGCAAGAGCCTTGGTGGAAGGGAAATAAATCTCCTCTGACCGAGTGAAGAGAGACCTCTACAGGTGTCTGGTTTTCTCAGTCCAAAGTCCTTTGGAAATCATTCCCTGAAACCCTTAAGCAAAAGATGTGCCCAGTGTTCAGCTGGCAAGTCACAGGACATGGGAGAAGATCCTGACCATAGTCCTGAGGGGAGCTGTGCTGTCCTTGGTGCCACCTTAAGCACAGCCCTCCTGTGTTTCCCTGGGAACTCAGCCACACCATGGAGGATGTGCAGGAAGATGTGTAATCAAGCAGCCCCCAGACCAGCAGCCAGAACGGTGGGAAGCAGTGCGGTCCCACGTACAGGACTGTTCCTTCCTGCACAGCGCAGGGTGTGCTTGGCTCTGCGGAGGAGCTAATTAAAGGCCAGACAAGATTTTAACTGCCAGCTTCATTATGCTTCTCTGCAAGGCACACTGGGACTCGAGTTACTTATTATTATAACTGTTTTGTAGTATGTACTAAGGCCCCAGAGACAGAATAAACAGAAGGAAGCACACAGTCCTACGGTTTTGCAGAACACAATATCTGATGCTTCTGAGGAGCTCAATCCATCTGCATAGTTAGCAGTCCCTACTGACAATACTCTTTGCTGCTTGAACAGCACGGTAGGGTGTAACCTTGATGCAGACTTTTTCTGTATTGTGAAAAGCATGCTATCTTTCTCCATTACTGAGGCTTATTGACAGAACTAAAAGCAACGTGATGGAAAGCATGAACATCATTTACAACCATACTTTCTGCACTAGTATTCATATCATTTTTCTCTCACATATATCAACAAGTCATGGATCACTGAAAATGCTGGGAGATAAATGAGATGTAAGAAAAGAGTATTTCTAAATGGTATTTCTATGACAGACATAGCAATCAAAAAGCAGAGCAAAAAGCTGCTGATTCTATACAGTGCTTCAGCCTTTGAGAATTGTATCAGCTTCCTGTCTAAATTTCCCCAAAATCATTATGTTTTAATCTATAAGTAAGTACCAATATTTTTCCAGAAAGTGTAACTGGGCACAGATGCTGCCAAAGTTAAGGCCAAATTAGGAGTAGTATTTACTTTTCAGAGTAATGACATGTGCCCTGAAAGATCAGGATTCTGAAATTTCTCATGCACGAAGAGGATCAACAGCTTGATATTGGACACTTTTCAGTCATCAAGTGTAAAAATATTTATTGATGGGACTGCATGCTGGAGACTACTGAAAACCAAATGTTCTGTTGTGAAGATAAAAGATGAAATGACAGTACTCCAGGGGAAACACAAACTATGAAAAATAAGAAAACAAATAAAACCTGAGCAAACAAAAAGCAAAGGGTTCTCTTTTTTTCTAAATTTGGTTTTCTCATTGGTATCTCCACAGGCTTTATAGTGTTGCTATTCCTGTGCACACATTCTGCCCCAGGAGATATTTGGAATTGCTGTATGTATTTGTAAAGTATTCCTGACTAGGATGTGGCTGCATCAGATAGGATTTCATAAGACTTCGGTTACAAAAACTCACAGACATAGCATTGGTGTCTGGCCTTCAGCAAGCTGCCTAATCAATCCTTCCCTCACCTGCTCAGCTGTAAAATAGATGAAATAATTTTGCCCTGGCAATAGTCAGTTTCTCTTTTCTTGTGTAATCTGAAGTTTTCAGGAAGGGTGTTATGAACACATAGATAAAGGTCCTTGCAAACTTCCCACAAATTTAAATACCAAGCAGTAAACAAGGAAAAAATATTACCATAACAAAATCATCACATTAATACCCTCCTTGGTCAGGGTCTATATTTACAAGTTTGCTATATTATGTATTACCATGTTCTCCTAGGCTGTTTTATTTTTTAACAAGTTTGACTAAGTAAATTCCTCTGCCACACCATCATTAATTCCAGAATCAGCTGGAGAAAGAGAGATCTGCTACTGTATAGGGGCAGATCTGCATACAAGATAGGGGCTCATGCATGTGGACCTGAAGCACCAACCTCAGGGACCTGCAGGCATCCCTGCAGCATCCCCTGCAGCATCCCCAGCTAAACTACAGGGGCGATACACCACAGAGCACTGTATGGACTGTCTGTAACTAGGTGCTATATGTCACTGGAAAAGGCGTAAGAGGATCTTTTCATTTCCTATCCTTCAGAAAATGCCAGTTCCCAGTCTACTTAGTCCTGCTGCTTCTTTGTTTTGCTGCTGGATTTCCAACCTCTCTCTCTCTCAGGCTGTTTTTCAAACAAGAGCCTGCACTAAGCCCGTGACAGTGAGAAGTGCAGGAATCTGCTGTTTCCCTACTCATGAAATTTGCATGGCTCTTGCACTGCCAGACGCTGCCTGTGTTTTCAGGGCTGTAAAAAGTAAATCAAAATATTCACTGTAGTGCACCGTGCTAAGCATAGCTGTAGCACATTTCACAGTAACAGTCTACCTGGCTGCCTTCTTTCAAAAGAGGGCTGAAATTGTCATTTTTAGAATGTAACTGCTGATTTGGGTCTCTTAGCTCCACCTGAGCACTAACAAACAGCTGTGCTGGCCCGCAGTGCTGCTTCAGAGATGCTCAGGGTCAGACATCATGTTGAGGATAGGTGCTGTGAGGAGGGGACAAAGGAGCTGAGCACCCAGTTAGTCCTATGTCTTTTACAGCACAGTGTAAGTAAGAGCCAGGTGTGTCTCAAGCTTCTGTTCCCACCAGACTAATGACAGGCTGATGGAGGGATTGAAATTGCTCCATCATGACAAAGAAAATCTTATTTTATTCCCACTGATGTCCCTGCAAGCAGCAGGGTTTTGATCTGCTTGCATATTTCATCATGCAGCAACACTTCTCCAAACCAATGCCTTGGCCAGTGGATATTTATAATGATGCACCTAGCCATCATTCAGAGAGCTCAATATTTAAGTGCTCACTTCTTGAAATTCCATTACTCCATATTCTTGTAGGTTCACTCATTCCAGCCCACCCTTTCCATTACTTTCAATGAAATACTTGAATTCAATGTCATGTATATCCTGAACTTTTTGATTTAGGTGCCAAGGGTCCGCAACAAAATTTTTAGCATTTACAGTGATTTAAACCTATTTAAAGATAGATTTAAATAATTTAAGAGTGTCACTTACAAAAAGAAACTATTTAAGTATTCACTTAATTGAAAGATGAGGAATATGGCTTGAGACATTGTTGTGGAAGAGCTGAGCATCAGTCTCAAGACCTGCTTGAAACTGAAGCCTCTGTGGGATATGTGCTTTAACTTCCTATGCCCTGAGAGACCCAGTCCAGCAGATACCATTCTGATAATGTGGCACTCAGACACTTCCATTAACTGGTGAGCACTCCAGCTAACAAGTCAGGAGTTACCCTGAATCTGTTTCTCTCTAATTCAAATATATCATCAGTCAGCTATCAGCTAGCTGACTGATTATTTAAATAAATTATACTGTGACATCCTAATATTTATGCATGCACCCAAAATCTTCTTCAGAAGGGCTCAGCAGTGACATGGAAGCTGTTGTAATCAACCAAGGGAGTCAAAAGCTAATAACACATGCCACAGCATATCCTGTCCCAGAAAGCCATTTCACCCAAAGTACCCAATCTTGTCCAAACATACTCAGTGGCCATTGTTTATATTCCATGAAGGCATTTAGTAATGACCTGCATTTATAGATATCTCTTATATGGTTGTACAAGAAATATAATTTGCAAAATCTATGCTTTTCAAAGGTTTTACAGTTTAAACTTCTCTAGTGAATTTTCCAAGAAAATGTCATCTACTGTGGCTAAATGATATGTCTAAAATCCAATTAAATAACAGCCTGGACACACTGTCTTGTCCAAACCTCAGTTAAGAGCAGAATTAATGCTCCAGTAGATTTTACATTATTACGTAGAGGATCAGAGGACTGTACCTGCTAAAGCTCACGGTATTAAAGTATCTGTAGCCCTTAAAAGTTTGAGTATTTACATTCTAAGGAACTTCAACTGCAGGGTGGTAAACCTCTGTTATTCTATTACACAAAATATATGGGAGTGTTGTGCCATCCAAACAACCCACACTCATATGTGTCATGCTTTAGATTTACTGTCATGTGTAGAGTCATGACTATAACAAAAAAGTGCTATAAATCTTGTACATTTCATATCTCATGACAAAATAAGTTGATCTATCTATGGATTGCTTTTAGGGCCCAGTAAACAGAACAGAATAGACTGATACCTAAAGCCAGGTCTCTGTTGCTTCTTGTTTAAAATGAAAATGGGAATCAAAACTGCAGCCCTCAGAAGGGGGGATAACGTGAACTCAGGATTATGGCTGGTCATGAGAAAAGGAAAAAATACTCAAAGGGAAATTGCATTCTAGCCTGACTTCTCAGCCTCAGCTAGGAGCAGGAAAGACACAGTTCTGGGAGCTTCCCAGCACCTAACACGCCCAGGACAGGGTGCACAGGCCAGTGTGGGCTGATCTGCAAAGACATGACAGTGTTGGAGTAGTACAGAAAGTTTCTTATATTAAGCATGAACTCAATAATTTTGCTATATTTTTTAAACTTTATTTTATAGAAGCAAATCTGTGTTTTCTTATTAGCCTGTGTCAAAAGATTGTCTGAACCTTTTGGTTTGTTCCAAACAAATCACATCTGATTAAAAATTCCCAAAATCTCCATGAAAGAAGGTGGCCAAGATGGACTCCCTGAGGTCCTTCCTGAAGGAGGATAGCAGCAAGTGTCAGGACAGGGGACAAGCCAGCTTGTGTTCAACTTCAGGGAAATCCTTTGTGAGAGCACTATGATGCTGACCTTCTCAGGCACCTCTTGGACACCAGTCAGGACATGGGGGGCTGCAGAATAAAAACCTCTGGTGCTGCCACTTAAAATTTTTTTCTCTCCTGGTATTTCATATTTCATTATTATCATTATATTTCACCTGGACTATTTATATCTCTAGCTGTAACCATTTGTTTCCAGTCCCCTGGTTCTCTAAATAAGGTTGTCTAAATGTATTACTGTCATTTTTTTTGCTATTATTATTTAATTTAAAATTTTTTTGTGATGTAAGCTGCAGGCATGGCTCTAGCCATTATAAGACTGTTTAATTTGAAGTAGAAATGTACCTAAAATAGTTTCTATTTTGTTTCTTCTGGGACTTATGAGTTTCTTCTAAATTATGAATGCTTCCAGCCTGTTTTTCATTTAATATGCAATTGACTATCTGAATAACCTCTCCGTTTTCTGTCAGTTAGGTTATACAGGAGTTCTAAAGCCTTGCAAAGTGTTTATCCAAGGCTTAATTTACCAAGCTGATTGGCTATCCTTATATGAAGGTCAATGGAAAAATTCCTCTTTTTCTGGCTCCTACTTTCAGAGTTAGATGCTTTTCATCAAGGGGAAATATTTTACCCTGATAGGACATGTAAATCATGCTTCTAATAGGCTTAGAAACTCATGTGATTTCCCTTGAAATGTTTCTACAGTGAATGTATGCCAGGGTCACAACACATTTCAGAAAAGGAGGTCTGCAACATTTCAAACTAAAATTTCTAGAGAGATGCCTTGGCAGAGGGGTCACAGGTATGGGTATGCCATTGCCTCTCATCTCTAAAGGGAAAAGAAAGATTCAGGCAGGTAACAAAATCCAAGAGTATGCCCAAGATGGAGGGTAATATCAGCCATTTCAAGTCAGGGCAAAGAACTCTCCTTGCTGTGCACTTTTATCTCATACTGGATGCAACTGAGAGGAAACATCCCAAATGAATGAAGCCAAAACTGCACATTCCTCACAATGTGCTTCTACTAAATCTCCTGTGCTTAACTGTAAAACTGCTTCTTAGTAAAATCCAGCAGTTGCGGAGAATAATTTTATTTATATCTGTCCTACTTCATAGTCAAATACACAATTCATTATCCAAATATTCCCTGCTCAAGATGAGGTATAACTGGGAAGGAAGAAATGCTGACTAAATAGGTCCACAACTGCATCTGTTTCTTGTGAGCAGCTGGAGGCAATGAACTGTTATTAATTTTATTATGTATTTTGTAGTTGCCAGAAGCAAGTTGGATGTAAAGCTCTAACTAACAAGGTGTATGGAGTGGAAATGGCCTCACTGTTGATGGCTGCATCTTCTCAGCAAAACTCTTTCTTCCTCTCCTGCTTTAATCTGTGTGAACAAGCAAGTGAATATTCCTGTTCTCAGGATGTCCAAACACTCCCAACTCTGGAATCCTCTCCCATGAACCCACGTGACCACCAAGACCAAATATCAAATGTTGCAGGAGTGGCAACCTACCTCTCCTTTCTGCTCTTGCTTTCCTCAGATAAAATCCACAGTCATTCCAGTGCTCTTTCTTATCATCAAGAGCATGAAGTTCATACTTCAGAGAAAATCTCTATAATATTAAAGTCCTCTGTGTAACACCATGAATGATTTCATGCCTGTGATGAATGGCCTTGTAAAACATTATTGTGTCTTCAGAGATATTTGGGATATACAATAGGCCCTTGAAGAGTGAAAAGGTGACAGTAAATGCCAATTTTCTTCTGGTTTTATTTCATACCCAATGGACTACGAAGTGGGTTCGAGTCAATGAAGCATTCTGGAGACTTGTACAAATCATGTTGTCTATGCAGAAATTGGACACGTAAAATTTTTGCCTCCTAATGAACATATAAGCTAAAAACTTTTGGGATTGGAACTTGTTTGTTTTTATCAAATGATCCATAGAAATAATAAAGGGGAAGACTGCCAATTCATTCATTGACAGTTTGGAAGCACAGGTTGGCACTTGGACTTTAAAGCCCTGTATTTGTCCAAAGTCACAGAATTGAAGACATTAAAATGTGTCCTGTGAGACACCAAACTCCTACAAAGCAAAGAATTTAATCTTGTTTTGCTCTATTTTTCTCATAGTTTTAAATAGTTGGACACACAAAGACATACAGTTAATCTCATTATTTTACTCTCTTGTGCACTGAATGCCTACATTTTGTGAGGGAACTTATACAAGCAAGAACTCTGAGCCAATGTTTTGATAATTTTATCACTGTTTCAGTGGAATGAAACGGCTGCAGTGAAATAATCATGGCACCCACCTCACATTTTGAAAACAGCTATTTTCCTTTTAAGTTCTGAACAGTAAAATGTGTTGTTCAGGCAACAGCCCATAATCACCATCAGCATCAGAATTCCAACCTTTCTTAAAACAACAGCAAGCAGCAAGAGCAAGAACTCCAAGTAAATTTAGTAATAGAATGCAGGTATGTGTCTCATAATGGAGCTTGAATTAATTCAATTCCTTCTCCACCTCAGCAAGCAGTTTGGGGCTATTGGCAAGCAAGATGGAAGAGATGAAAGTGCCAAGCACAGCAGTACTTTTGGGTTAGCAAAAGTGACAGCTATAACACAGCATAGGAAAGCACAACATCTCTGCAACGGGACTACTGGGACTCATGACAGAGGGGTGAGAGAAAGTGACACTCTGCCCATCCCTGGAAAACTGCTTGCATTAGGGACCAGGTTTAAGAGCAGACAATTTTTCTGTGCGTGATGTTTCATGACTAAGACCGGAAAAGTTATTTTGCAAGGAATCGTGCTCTTAATGGGCTTAGCTATTTCTCCTGTTCACAGAAAATTCAGAAACAGCTCACAATTACCTCTAATTTATCCATTGCTGGAATTTGCATGGCACATCCTATTGCAAGTCTTTTCAGTCCCCTGCATTGATTCAGTCTGCATTGATTGAAACTGCTTTAATTAGCTGATAATAGTGACAAATCATACAGGATTGCTCTTGTTCCTGAGTGGATTAGCACAACTCAATTAAGAGAAGGGTATATGGAAAATCTTGAAGGGGTTCAGGCTTTCAAGGAGCTGTGTAATAAATGCCATGCTATAAAGTCTTATCCCTCGTGCTGCTTCCCCAAAGAGGAACTGCCTAGTGCCTGCCAAAGAGATGTCTCTGTAGTCAGCAACCAGCAGTAACAATAGCCAAATGATCTTTGTCCCTCAGTGGAAAACATATCTTTTTCAGGAAGGTGTGAAATGAAGTGGTCCCAGATTGGGATGAATGGAAAGTAGGATTTGGGATGGACAGTGCTGAATGTGCAGACCTGCAGCTGGGCCTAGGGGCACCCTGTATGACTTCATCGTTACAAAGCTGGGTATAAAGACAGAATATTATGCTTAACTTAGCCACTGAAAAATCAAAATTGAGTTATTTAAGGAAAAAGTATCAAATGGACTTTAAAGATCATTGCTTATCAAATTCATTCCTAATGCATTTTAAATTTAAACATTATCATCTGAGATGAAAAATTTCATTTGGGCCAGTCCTGTGGTAGGAAGCATTGACAGGATATGAAGGCCTTATCAAATAGCCCACTTGCCTGCATTATGTCTGCAAAATCTGACAAAATTAAAGAATAATTTTGATCAAGGTATCTATTCAGGATTTATGAGTATTAAGAAAACTGGATTCTATCCCCTCCATTTGAGTTTTGATACAATCATGGCCAGAAATTCTCAGGTTTTACATTTGGAACTTGTTTAGTTTCAGCCTCTTGCTGATCATCGGTGGATGAACGATCTCTACAGCACCTGCAATTGTTTATTCATGGAGATACTTGCCACACTTGATCAAATCATCTCTCAAACTACTATTTAAAAAATAAATACAACTAACTTCTTAAATCCCTTGCTGTGGGAAGCAGGGTTTCTAGATTTCTGGGTTATTTCCAATGCTCTTTCCTAAGCCCTCTCTAAGCTCCTCCCTTCTTTGCCTAAAGTTACCCATGAAAATTGTTAAAATAATGAGATATCTTTTTCTTCTATGTCATAGAGATAATACCATTTTTTCAGGCAGAAGGAATTTAGTTGAGACAACTTTCCCTTGTTTTTGAAAATCAATGGATTAAAAGTCATCAGTGCATTGAGGCTACAGCTGAAAAATATGAGAAATTTATAAAAAATTAAAGGCTGCTGCAATTCCAAAACTGGGGGTTGCATTCACTAAAAGAAGGAAATGGAAATGTAGAAAATTTTGCAAGCTGATACTGATCCCAGCTTCTTAGACATATTTTAGGCAGCAAAGAGTGGCTGTTTCTCATCTCACTCACTAAGTGAGTCTGCTTCTTCCAGAGGGACTCCTTTATGTCCTAAGAAAAACTGTGTCAGTTCCCAGATGTTCTCCAAATGTTTGACACAAAAGGGTAAACTAAGGACAGAGATCTTGCTGTAAATTACTTTTTTCTCTCTTTAGTGGATTTAAATGAGATGTTTATTATCGCCTTAACATTCTTACAGTGGTTTAGTTCTGTATAATAGCCAAGCCAGTACTAAGTTAATTAAAAGAGCTATAAAGTCTGAAAGAAGCCAGCAGGTTTCTATGGGTTGCTGATCAAAGGGAAAGTGGTTCTTTTTTAATAGTGTTTTTTTCTTGGTGCTTTAGAAACACTACATCTTTCTAATCACCTACAATGTCACTATGATGACAAAATTACATAAACCAAATAATTTGAAACAAAATAAGGTCGAAAATGGAATTCACCAAAAAAGGGGAAAAAAACCCAACTTCAGAAAATCAGTAATTTATAAGAGCAACCACAGGTCAGTCTAGAACCATAACATTCTGTAATCACAGCGCTTCAACGACCTAGTTTAAGAATGAGTAACAAAGGACAGAAATTACGTGGATCAATAATTCACTTGAGTGGTAGTGATGCATTCATGTAATAATGCAGTTTGAGTCAATGAGATGAAGCTAAGGCTACAATACTTGGAACTGAGGGAATTGTGTGCCAGTGTTACACCCCAATCAGCTGTCAAGTTAACGTGCACATAGATATTTTTAATGTTCAGACCAGTGAACTATTTGACTCTAATCTTACATTTACCTTACTTGCACATAATGGATTTTTGTTTGTGTCTATAAAGAATGGCAGCATTAATATGATCTGTATTCCGAAGGAAAACAAAGCAAAATATTTATTCTTCTCCATAATGTCTAAAGAAGCATTTTAAAAATAAATGTAAAAGCTGGAAATACCTTTTTACTCTGAATGCTTCAGATCGCCTAACTCATTTTCCCTTATGCTTTGAACTACTCTTTCTGTCCAAGTACAAATGTATTTCTGAAGCAGGGGGATGTTTTTGTGGGACAGAGAGAAACTGAAGGTTGTAATTTATTGTGCATATTAACAATAGATGCAGAGAAAAAAGGGAGATTTCCTTACCTTCCTGTAACATCTCCTGTAAAAAAAAAAGATTGTATTTTAAAAGTACTATAAGAATGTATCCCAAGGTAAGCTATAGAAAGAAAACCCACAGACTTCTGAATTTTCATTTTCATATTTATCATAGATACAACTTTGTGTCCCTCACCTACAAACCTTTTTACACAGGTATTTTAGTAAACACACAGGATATTTTGTAAAAAGTGCTTGTGTCAGGTAAACTAAAACTGTTATAGAGAGATCCTAATTTGAAAAGTGTTCAATGGGAAGATTCTGAGGACAATCTGGATACAGAAAGACAGAAAAAGAAACATTGTGCTAAGTCTATGAATCTGACCTACTTGATCTAAAAAAACACCCATCATATTTTGAAAACACTCCGTGTGTTTATTGATTTCCTGGTAAGGAATTAAGAGAAATATGAAAGTCTGAAAGGTCAGAGCAAGAAAGAATTATCAGGCTCCAAGAATTATCAGGCTCCATATAATTGCTAATGCTGACAAAATAAACACTTTTTATTTTGTCAGCATTAGCAATTATAAAATTCTTTGCCACTGAAATCCCTCAGTGATAAGAGTTTTTGATGTGCCATATCGATGGGGCAGGAGAGCTGGAAGGTGATAAATTTGACATAAAAATTATATGGCCTTTTGTATTTTCTGTAAAGAACCGGAGGCAATTTGATTCTAGCACAGTCATCTTCCAATGTAAATCTATTTTAAGTCAGAGTGTGAGAAACAGAATTTAGGTAGTGAGAAATTTTGTGAATAATTTTTCCCAGTAAATGTAGCCCTATTTTGCAGTGATAGGACCTGGCAAATTAGGCTGACTTTGCTGATCAACTCCATTTCCCCAAACATTCACCAAATTATTTATTCAAAATTAATCAGCGGGTGGTATCTTTGCACACTGTTTACTTTGTTCTTTTCCCCCACTCTGAAATGGGACAACACGATATAAATCCCTCATTGACTCTACACTGGGATACTTCTCAAAAAGGTAAAAAAGTTTCATTAGTAATAGAAAGGAATAACAAGCTATGATTAGTGAACATATTTATTTCTCTGCATGATTAATGGCAAAAGAAAATGGGTGTCCTATCAAAAGCAATCCAAGTACCTACGATGAAGATAATTTTAGAAAGCACTTGAAAATAACAAATATTTAATCTGGAGTTAAGAAGATGATCTCAAGAATTCATAAATATTCCTAAGACTGGTATTGGTGTCTAATGAGTTTAGATCTGTTAATCTATTTCAGACTTGGGACTGATTAAGAACACTGACAGAAAAAATACCTTGTGGCTAGAGTGCACTGGCTGAATACTAAGCCAAGCTTCTGCCATGAATGACACAGTCTTGAGTATATCTTAAAGCTTTTGGCAACATTAGACAGAAAACACATACTGAAATGGAGCTGTTCTGGAGCAATTTATAAATACTGTATTTTGACGTACATAAAAACGTGTTCACTGTAAGAGTACAAGAGCAGAAACAAGCAGTGAGATAAGGAGAATGGCTAGAAGTAAGACATGACTCCAGAGAATGTTTGTGGGCTTTCAAATTATTGACTTTAAAATGTTTGTTTCCTCAAAGAACAGGCGACAGTAACAGTTTCTCTAGAAAGACCAAATTTTGCAAATTTACTGTAAGGGAAGGAGCTCTGCTATGAGCAGTAAATGATGCCATGTAAAGGAAATTGTTCAGACAAACTGGGTGAAGAAAGATACCTGTTCATGCTTCAGAAAATTAGCTTGTAAAATCTTTGGATATTTATCAGTTCTCTAGTATTGTATACACAGAAGTATTTACCTAGTTACCATCTAAAATCCTTCTCTTTCCAGTTGCTCACCTTCTGGGTGAGAATGGCTAATGCCTGTGCTGCTCTGCAGACCAGAGTAATATCATGTGAATATCCCACATTCAAAAAAGACACAGAGCCTAGCCTTGAGATGCCTTAGAGGAGGCAGAAGAGCAGTTACTCTGGGTCACAGGTACAAGACTACCAAGATGAATTGGGGACTTTCTGTGAAGTCGTAAAATTCTTGCTTAAGATTTAAGTTTTGAAAAATGCATGTGTACTCTGAGTTTAGAAATGAGACTCACAGCTTCATTTATTTGGAGAACTGCAAAGCCATTAAAAGTGGCATTATTGAAAGAAAGGATAAAGAACTTTCCATCCAAAGCTGTTAAATTCTCCTATGCAAGCAAGCAACTCTCCTCTATAGCTAAGAGAGGTGGCATTTTGCTATCGTGACTTATGCCAGTAGTGGAAACTTAGCCAGGGGCAGCAGGGAAAATAGTTGCCTAATTCGAAATTCTCCATACCTAATAATAAATAAGTGCTCCATATATTGCCCCAATGTTCTTTCTGGAAAATTTCCTCCCCTTTCAGTCAAACTGCACAAAAATATCCTTGCAAAAAATATCATAGACCTTGCTATAAAATCTGTAAGGAAAGTCCTCTCCCCAAATCTGTCTATGGACCTGCCTTTCAGAGTAATATTTCTGTTATTGTACAGGGCATACTATACCCACAGTTTCCAGAAATGACTGGAATAAATAACCCAATTTAGACTCCCCCTAATTGGAGCCAGAGAAACAATATGTGATTAACAGCCCACAAGAGCCAGTAGAAGGAGGCAGAGATTGTGGAAGCAGGGTCACACAGAGGTCTTGGTGACAGAGAGGTGAAGCAGACCTAAAATCTTCATCATATGCTGCTGCAGTCCAATTACTGTGCATTTTGCTACTGAGCTCAAAACAAAAATTGTAGGTTGTGACAGGAGAACATGGCTAGGGAAAAGACCCTGAGGAAATGTAAACCTTGCAAAGTACTGAGGAAAATGCAGAAGAAAACATGCCTTGTCACCCAAAATAATAAATAGGAAGATGTCACCACACAAGAAAACACACTCCAAAACCTTTCCTAATGTGTTACCTGGCATCTGAAATATCACCTTCCTGAGCCTGGTTCTGACACCATGTACATTGCTGCACTTAAGGATTTGTTTTACTTTATGAAGATGACTTCCATGGGACTCCTCATGCCTGCAACCAAAATTAAATCATTATACTGCTTTAGAGCAATTGTTGGATCAAACACAGAGATCTTTGAAGATTTGTGTCCAATTTGTAGGCCAAGCTCTTATAAAAAGAGATTAACATTTTTCAGAAAGAAGCTGTAGATTTTAGGCAAGTAAATTAAATTAATCTTACAGCAGCTTCCAGAAGCCATTGTTTTTCCAACCAGGTGTGTTGGGAATTCGGCTGTTTCTGAATTTCTCTTCTAGAGATCCACATTATAAGGTTTGTGCACAAGAAATTCATTGCTCTATTTGCTGTCCCAGCAGCAGCAATAGGATGTTTGAAAGCAGCTCTAGTGGGGACAAGCTTTTGTGGCAAACAACTGTAGTTACAAGCAGTTCAGTGCACAAGATCAGTGCACACACATCATGTGTCATTAATTTGAATACAGCAATAGGGAAAGTTAGAAAACAGGCAGCTGGATAATGCACTTTGGCAAGGTATAATCTAGGTAGCCTCAGCACTGCATGCAGGAGCTACTGGGAGCCTTCAAGTTGAATGACAAACCTCTCCCACTTCCACACATTTTTAGACACTTCTAAGTTGCTGTTCATGTAGGCACCTGTTGCTGACTTGAGTCTCCTAGAAGCCATCAGTGTAATTTTAGTGGCCACCACACACAATTTGATGCTCAGAGTAGCCTGTATGCATTTGAAGGAGCAGAGGGCTGTAGGGGTGGATGGATTAAAAAAAATCTGAAAATAAACCCCTTCTCTGTGCAGAGGAGTGAGTGCCATAGCTCCCTTGGCCTCCCTTTCAACATCGTTTGCTGCCGAAATGCAGCATTTGTGTCACTGAGGTTCAGTGCCAAGATGAGCATTTGCCACCTATATAGGAGCTTAAAATAGCACAGAGGCTGACAGAAATACCTTGAAGGCTGACAGAGGGGTGGTTTTCTGATATATTATACTCTGTTGTAGGAAGTTTTTATTTATTTAGAATTATATAAGATCCCTGGGGAGGAATGTGGCTTAGATTTACTCTGGTCTGACACAACCACAGTGTGCCTGAAATGCAAAATTATCATGGAGCACTCCCTAAGGGTCTGGAAATGGTGCAGCCCTACTGAATGACAGATTTTTAGCAGATCTCCTGCATGGATCCCACTTGGTTGATGTAATGCTGATTAAAGCAAGCACACTTCCTCTACAGCACTCCCATTCATCCCTCCATAACCACTTACTGCAGAGACCATGCAGGCTTTTAATTATTTTACTAAACAGGGAGCATTTTTCTTGGAAGTGCACCATGAAATTTTAATGACCATGCTTTTAATTCCAACAGGAAGACCTCAAATAGCAGCCAAGTCCACATGAAATTCCACATATGTTTCAGCTTTCCTTCCACAGCACCAAGAAGAAGGAGGGAGCCTCAGAGTAATATATAGCACTGTTACTGTCCTCAAGTCATAAACCCCAAGGCTTTGCTTTCCTACAGGAAGGCAAAGCCTCTTTTCTGGCGCCCCATCCCACTGTCTTTAGCTCAAGCAGAGCAGAAGAAACATACCTGCCCACTGAGGTATCTATGTCTCATTCTCATAGTCAAGATTACAAGTCAAACCCTTTGAGAAGAGGAAGGAAACAGTCCTTTTTTTTTTTTTTTTTTTCCCTGTCAAACAAGAATGAGGCTCATCCTATATTTGGACTTCATTCTCAGAGGTAAAATGTATCTCCAGTCAAAGTCAGCTACCTGGCAAAAAAAAAGATCCAAGTCCCATCATTTTCATTACTAATGCAAAAGATTCCTTGAGTAAATTTATCTCAAACCTGGAATCATTCTCTATAAGCAAATTTTGCTTCAATAAATCAAAAAATCATCAAAGTTGGAATGGTTTTCACATAGATGACCCAGCATAATAAGTTTTGCAGTGTTTGGTTGAAAGATGCACTTGTGAAGGTGCAATAATTAAGGTGAATTAGCTACCAGCTGAAATTAATTATAGAGAGACCTTGAGAGAAATTCAAGGGAAAAAAACAAATTGAAAGATAGAAATCTGAGAATTCACATTTGCTTTATTAAGCAATGAAAATTAAGCTGTCCTTGCATCATTCCTAGGCAGCTTAATCCTTTATTACTAATAAATGATCTTTTATTTAAAGGATTTTGAAGTGGACAGAGATAACAGTTTAATCATTTTGATGAAAAGCCAAGATTTTTCATCTTCAGAGTGCTAAAATATCAGCATACACCACTAATAATGAACCTTGTTAATCATTAGCATCCCTTAAATAAAATGGGAATAACACTTTTCCTAAGAGCTTGCAAAAGAATTGAGAAAAAAAGCGGGTGGGTTTTTTATAGGTTAGACCTTTTATAACTAACTTTATTCATATTTTAATGAGTAATGTATGAATAAGTGGATTTTTAAGTTAACAAATGAATATTTAAAGAAAAGAGAACAGAATAAATTTGTCAATCAAAAGTCCTCCAAACCCAGGTACATGCTCCAGGCGTGATCTTGAAAACATTTATGCACATGAGTAACTCGTGACTCATGACTCATCCCAGTAAAGTCAAGGGTACTAAATTAACCTTCTGTGAGGAATGCATGTTAGGATGACAATCTGTATTCCACCCAACACAGTGGAAAAGATAAATAACTGCAAGGTTGGGGCCTAATATAAGGGCATCATCTAACATTTTCTCCAGAAAAAAGATGGAAGTATTGGGGAGCAGCTCTGTGGGAAAGGCCCTGGGAGGTGGGAGGTAGCAAATTGAAGGTGAGCATGTGGTGTGCCCAGCAGGAAAGGCAGCCTAGAGCTCCTGTGGGTGTGAACAGGGGCATGGCACACAGACAAGGATCATCCCTCTCCCTATGGCAGTCATCACTCTAGATAGGACACTGAGTTTTGGGCAATGCAATGCAGGAAACACATAGTAATACTGAAGGCTCCAAGGCAATAGAGGCTGGAGGCCTTGGCATATAAGCAGAGGCAGGAGAGATCACTTTAGGGGCACCTAGCAGCCCGTCAGTGCCTACAAGGGGTCATCTAGGAGATAGAACTTGATCCCTCATAGTGGTACAGGATGGGAGAATGAGACACAAAGGTGCACACATGGAACTAGAGAGTTTCAGACTTGGAATAAGGAAAAGCTTTTTCCCCATGAGGACAGACTGAAAATGAGGCAGGTTGTACAGAGTAGTTGTACAGCATCCCTCCTTGGAAGTTTTCAACAACCAACTGGACAAATCCCTGAGCAGTCTTGTCTGATGCCATAGCTTACCCTGCTTTGAGCAGGGGTATGAACCAGGTCACCTCCCCCAGCTTCTTTTAACTGATCCTACAATTCCACAAATCACCTGTTGTTTTTTAAACCATGTGAATGTTGAATTGGGTCTTATTAGGGAAGAATTTTTTCCTTTATTCCCATGTTTCCCCAGAAATTGTTGTTTTATCCTTCTAATGAAGTTCCCCAAGCCTTCATACTACCTTGCAGCCTTGATCCTTCCATAATCGCAACACCATGAGTTACTGGTATTACTATTTCAGTCAGTATCTATACTATATTCCTGGTATATCACATCAACAGTGAAACAACATAAACTTATTCAACAGTTCTTTCTGTCTAAGAACAGATTCAGCTTACTTCTTCAGCCAATTTGCTTTTTTAGTTTTCCCAGTAAAACACCATGATAAGAAGATTATCAAGATCGCCTCTAATATAATACTTTTATATTGGTGATTACCTTGGAAGGAACACGCACCAGTACATTTGAAGGAGAGTGAAGGAAATCAGTACATGTGAATCTGGACTGTCTTTTCATGTTTTATGGCCCTCCTTACACTGGATGCCCAAGCACAGGCTATTGTCAGTTACCCTTATGTACAAAGGTCTCATTCCTGTGGGTTAAACACTTTTCTTAGAATCCATGGTGATTCTAAGAAAATACCACTTTAAAGTCTCTCATGTTTTAGAACTGTCTGCAGGAATGTGAATCCCTGTAAGGGTCTACCCAGAAACTAGAAATGTTCAAGGTTATCAAACCTTATGGCCATCCTGGCTGGGGCATTGTGTCAGGAATTCAGCTCCTGTAGGCATGGGATGAACTGGAAATGGTAATATCTTACAAGCAAGGTAAGCAATGACTGCTCTTACCTGGCCTTTCTGTGGAGGATCGGGTTTTGTGCTACATGCATGGTGCCTCACAAGGTCCCACTGAGAATTTCTGCTCTGCCAAGTGCCTGGCCCCCAGCACATCCAAACCCAAAATACTCAGACCTGGGGGACTTTGGCTTTGAAGTGAAAGAGAGAGACATCTAAGGAGTTTCAGCAGCTCTGAAGTGGCCATTTTTACTTACAAACACACTGGGGATTTATATAATCTTAAATACTTATGCTTTCTATATCTGGCCCCAAGTCCATTAAAAATGTTTGCAGCAGATCTTGGGAAAAGAACACATGCTTTTGCAAAAATAAAACAAAAATGAAAAATAAATAAATAAATAAAATAACTTTCTGGAAGAAATGCTAAAGATCTTCTTCAGCAATTTTCCTGCAAAAAGGTCAAGCTCAAGATGTAGATAATAAAAAGAGCAGGGAAATATCTGAAGAAATTCTCAGCTGGTATCTTAACAGTTATAAATCCTCTTATCTCTCTTGGATGATGCTTGCAACCATTGCAACTTGCTTGTTCCAAATCAAAGAGTGACAAGAATTATAAAAGTGGACAGACTAAACCAGATTTCACCCATCTTGGACAGATAGAAAAATCAAGTATATCTCTGTTCTGGATACCATCATAATTAGTGAGAGGGTCTTGCAGGTAAGGAGAGAGAAGAGGGATATGCTAGGAATATTTCTTCTTACAGTATTGGTATCTTCTGCTTTTTCCAGCTTTCTTTTGAGGTCATGTAAGAAAGAAGCAATTTTATAATCAATGTTCCAACATCAGAAAGTCAGCTAAAATAGATTGCTTTCCCACTGCAGATCTCCTTATCCACACAGTAATTTAATATCTACAAAAGTTAATGAAATCTGGAGTGATATTTGACATAAGTTTTTTCAATCAAGGAGAGGGAATATCTTGCTGTCCAAGACTTTGTTCTGTGCTCAAGTGCCCATGACTACCCTTTGGAGACCATTCAAGATTCTTATTCTGCATAGCCTTCCAGTGTAGACTGATAATAAATGAAGGATTGTAAACCTTTCTCAGTAGATGATAGGGAGTAGCCAGACTTGTTATCTCTCTGATTATTCTTGAATTCTTAAAAACAACTATAGTAATAATATGGATTGGTGTCCCCATATTATGATGATTCAGAAGTTTATCAAATTATAAAAATACAATGGTCATAAGCTAATTATGCATCGGGGCAACATGAAGGATGGATAAAGAGTAGCTGTCTGAGCCACACCTGAGTAAGACTGGAGCATGGGAAAATATTTATTGAAGGACTCCTCCAAGTCCAGTGCAGGCTTCTTTTCAGTGCACAAAACAGTGCAAGGTCATGTACTTGTCCCTTTAATGTCCTGGGTGGGTCCTTCCCCACTGCTGGATGCTCCCACAGTCACATGCTGAAGCCTTGAGTAGTTCCTAATTTTGCCCCCATGATGATGTGACCTTACCCATCACTGGATGCTGGCTGAGAGCACAGCAGGCAATGACCTGGCCTGCTAGTGATGAAACATGTTTAGGTGTGCAGCCTTGCTCCTCAGGGAGTTGGACACAAGGGCGTCTCTCAGCCACCTCAGGCACCTCATGGCTTCTCAAAGGGCAGGCAGTCACCTTGGACACAGTCCATAACATAGGCCTAAGTTATGTTCAAGGCTAGTTCAAGCCACAGAATTATATAATTATATATAATTATATATAATTTTATATATAGATATATAGATATATAGATATATAGATATATAGATATATA
>JAHLSL010000014.1:4242928-4289621 GCA_025920805.1 Petroica traversi | reverse complement strand
ATATATAGATATATAGATATATAGATATATAGATATATAGATATATAGATAGATAGATAGATAGATAGATAGATAGATAGATAGATAGATAGATATATAGATATATAGATATATAGATATATAATATTTTTTGTGTGATGGAAATCATATAATGATAAGGGCGATATAGAAGACAAGACTTTTGCAGGGATAAAAGCAGTGGAAACAAACAATTTTAGAAGCTAAGGAATATGACCTTTCTTACTAGCTTCTGCCTGAAGGACTGAAAATATATGCTTTAGAGCATTTGCAACATTTCTTCAGTTTTTATGGGGTAATGAGGCATGTGTTACCCCTAAACAGCGTGAGAAAAACCTCAGTGACTCTTCTACTGCGAAAACTCAAACTTTTCAAGGTTGTCACTAGTCTACAGCCAAAAAAGATTCTAAGTCATAAGTCTCTTGCAAAGGCAGAGTCTTCTGAGCGCGTTAGGGAAATACAAGGGCAAGGGTTTTTTTCGGATCCCTCAGGAACTGGTTTTGGTATCTTCACTAATAAAATCCTTTCTTCTGGAGAAATCCCAATATTTAAACTAGTACAACCCAAAGCTAAATATTTTCCCTAACATCAGAAGCAGACCTGAAAATAATGAACTATATAAATACAAATGTAGTTTCTTCAGCTTACCCTCCTGTGTATGTTCCCTGGGTGCTTCATGCTGTGCCAGTTTTCATCTGTTAACACTTTGAAATTAAGAAATACAGTTCAAATAAGACTTCTTGAATAAGTTTGGAAGTGGTAGAATATAGTACCTGACTGAAGTTGCATAAAAACTTTGTGTTGTACATATTTTTCTGATCTTTATCCAAAGAGATTGATAGAATTAATACATGTGGTATTACTGATGTTCACGAGCATCTTTTTTCAATACACTTACTCCATTGTCTTCTTTCTCATGCAATTTTTTCAGAACTGAACAAATCCCTATTCTGGTATTTGGCTTTGTTCTATTATTCTCCTTCATGATTCACACGTAAAGGAAGAAAATACATTTTTACTGCAATATGAAATATTCAAAATCATAACACTGATAATCCAGAGTCTGTAAACAGACACTAACCAATAAATCCACCCTCACCCTAGCATAAAGTTATTTAGCACTTAATTGCAAAGTTGTTTGTAGGTTGGTTTGTGACTTGTACATTTCAATTTAACCTCACCAGAAATTCCTTTCAAACACATAAGTAGACAGATTTCTCCTATCTAGCTCCACCTCATCTTCAGCAACTCATTCCAGTTGATACTCTGGGGTGATAGTTTGAGCATGGCTGCACAAAATGGATCATGGGTGGAGGCACTGTGGAAAAAAAGTCCTTGTAAATGTCATTATTTAAATATTTCTCATGTGAGCCTGCCCTCTTCTCCTCCCCATCTTTACAGCGAGTGTTCATGACAGTGAAAATATAATGAAAAGCAATGGGCTGACATTCCAGAATAAGAGAAACCTATGGAAAACCACTGACTTTGGGACTCTTGATGTGAAAGAGTAATCCAGAATGATTTTGCACATGTGCAAGGAATGAAAAGACAGTGATCTCACAAACCTGACACAGCTAAGATAGGCTTCAAGAGCTGGTCAGCTCGTACAGCCTTCTTGCATCCCAGGGACTGCAGGAGGTGAGCACAGTCATTGGAGTGTAGCAAAGCACAGATGAGGGCTGACTGCACCCAAGTTCTCTGGCTGTGTGACCCTGCAAAGGCCACTGCAGCACCAGAGGCTTCCCCCCCCGTGCTGAGCACTCTTCAGATGTCAGGTGATGTTTCTCTTTGTGGCTGATCCAATCTAAAGCTACGTTTTAGCAGCAATAATATACCAAGACTCCACTTTGTCTTTCAGGATCATGCAAGATTCCTTCAGAAGATGCTTCATGAACAGGAAAAAGGTAGAAAAATCCCCATAAATTGCAAGTAGTCCTTGTAGCATACATTTTGGAGACAATTTGAAGAAAAAGATTGGTCTAGATGAGAAATAAAGATGCCACATCTAAATTGTAATTTTAAACTAAAATATCTCCCTCCCCAGGGAGTTACACAATTCTTACCACAAAGCAGAATAAAAAATATATCAAGGCCAGCTTCTCAGATTGAGTTTAAAAGGTAGTTCTTATTTCTCACTCAAGTTTTTTGAAGCTTGAACATGCCATTTGTGCTTATGTATAATGGGCAACATAGAAGGACTGAAATGCTTAAAAATTACATGATTATCACTGTAATTTAACACTCAGTTAATGAAGGCTTGAACTGTTGCCCATATTGCCATAGTGTAGCTAGCAGGTATCCATACTGAACAGAGTTTACATTTGCAAGGAACTGAGTTAGAAATAAAGGTTAATCCACTGCCACACAAACATTTGATCTTGCAATGATCCCATTAACCTTTCTCGTACGCAAGGATTAGGCATAAGTAGCTAGAAAAATACTAACCTTATTTAAAATTACAGAGGTGTGAGTACCCAACTTTTTTTTTATTCTTTCACATAGGGGCAAAAGTTTAAAGGCTTCCTCTGCAAAGTGATCAAGCCCAAAGTCTCACAGGTTTTGTTAATGTTTAAAACCACATCAAAATCAGCAGTTCAATGAAGCAAACTCAATTGGAAAAAACAAAAACAAACCAACCCAAGTTTTTTCATCTCTGTTGACTTGATTTGAACCCTATCCTGACTACAAGAGCAAAGAGCAGTTGGGAGGTTCCTCCAAGTGGCCTCTTCAGCACACCCTTTAACCAAGAACTCAGGTGAGACATCCTACAGCTATCTCTGAACCTCCCAGCAGTGCCAGAAGCAGAGAAATCCTCTCTTGGCAAGCCCTAAGGGAGAAGCAGTGATGGCAGGTTTTATGAAGGTAACAGCTAGAAGTGTCCCAACACTGATGTCTTCTCATTAGCGAGACCAATCTGCTTCCCGATGGAGGGACCCTGGAGAGCTGCACTGGTGGGAATATTTCAACTCTGCAAGATCCCAGTGAAAAATAAAAGCAGCCAATAGGTGCACTGCAAAATCCAGCTGCAGTGCTGAGTGGAGTACCTTGGATGTCTGCGGCTGCAACTTTCTGCTTCCAGGCAGAGGGGAGGTCATCCATCACAAGGTCATAGAATAATTTATGTTGGAATGGGCATCTGTAGGTCATCTAATCTAACCCCTGCTCAAATAAGAAAGACGTTCAAAACCAGAGCAGGTTGCCCAGTACCTGTAGCTTCTGTGACAGCTTTGCATAGCAGGGAATGGCACACAGAGTAGTGTGACATTAGGAAAGTGACACTAAGAGTGGATGATGGCTGTGAAGCCATTCATCCATGGTCCTACATTTCTATATTCTCCATTGTTTGACAGTCGTCTGTTTCCATCTTCCAACCCCAGAAGAAAGCTAGCAATAATTTATTTGCATTTTCTCTAAACACAAGCAAACTTTTTTGGCATGTTGCCATGGGAGGTCAGCTTCACTATTTCGGGAGTAGAACATCCCAGGTTGCTAAGGGATGAATTTAAAAACAACAAGTAATTTCAACCCTGACAGTGGATTAACCCATGAACTAATACTGTGGTTGTATTTTGAATGATAGAGACAACATTTTAGTCAGGTTAAAAATAGACATAGATAATATGCATCTATGTTTTATGGATTACCTGAATCAACCTTTTGGACATGAAAATAGAAGTTATTTGCCGAAGAGGCTTTGGGACTTCTATAAGCTTCTGCAGAACCCACAACATCAGAGCTACTCAAAAAAAAAAAAAAATCCAGAAATATTAAGTTATTTATTCTGGTATTTTTGCAGATCTTTTGTCCCATGTATTCTTTCAATTCCGAGTTTCAGGAAAAAAATAGCTACTCTGGGCTATCCCTAAGGTCATGATGGCAAGATGAATTTCCAAGGCACCAGTGAGTCTTTGGGCATTTCCAGAAGCACAAGACCAGCCCTGCAGCTGCTGCCATTCACGTCCCATTCGGTGGAATATCCCCACAGCCATGCAAATCCAATGCTAGAAAAACTGACTCCAGGAATGTCAGTACCCCCAGATTAATCCAGCTTGTGCAGGCCTCATGGCAGGAGAGCACCTTCATGGACAGCCCATTTTGGTCATGCTCCACCTTCATTTATAATGGTAACCAAAGCATATTTAAGATGCCACTTTGCTCAAAGACGGAAATCTGAAATTATATTCCTTTAACAACAATTACTACCACAGATCATGGGGCAAGTGGATAGAAGTCCTTACCATTGTTGTGGTTTCACCAAATGACTCATGTTTATTTCTCTCTTATGGCAGCAGAAATGGCAAAACGTAGATGTCTGGACATTTTAATGTACCTGGCATAGATGGCAATTCATTTGCACTTGCATCTAGCTAATATGCACTTGGTAGACTGCACACTTTATAATCTGCAACAGAAGTTGGCAGCGTCTCCACCTCTCATCTAAGATTTAATGGAAGGTACTGCAGTCTCCTATTAATAGCATCATTTCTCCTAGCTACAGCGCATGGGCTAGTGAGCATAACATGAGGAATTGCCTCAGTACAGCAGCTTGAAAACATACCATTGTCATAAACAGCAAATCAGAGACGACAACATAAATGAGCTGAACACACCTTTTGACTGATTGCACATTTCCATTTGCTTACCTACTTGTTAGTTTGCAAATTTAATTATTTTCCAAAGACTTTCTAATCATTACTGCAAATTAGTGAGCTACTGTTGCATTACACATTGTTATACTGACCTGACTAGAAGAAGCAGAATTAAATAGCAGAAAATAGTAGAAATTAAAACGGGAAAAGAAATTAAGTTCTCATAACAAGTGTAAGATTACTGCACATTTTCTCATCATTCAGAAATAACAAACTGCAGGAACAGCCTACACTTTAAGATGTCTCCTGAAGGAACAGATGCCCTTATTTGTTACTCTTCCTTGCCTTTGCCCACCACCAAAAAAAAGAAGAGAATAATATATACTATGGTGAATGTCAATGCTGACATAATCTATAGCACTTCTTAAGTTAGGAACCTGATCCTATCTTTCTTGGTTATGCAGCCTGTGGTCATTTGTCTGGGAAGTCATGCAATGTTTTTAAGGAAACGCTGGTAAAATCTGAGCAAGTGGGCCTTGGTAATACATCATCCATGCTGTAAGAAGTGTTTTGCAACAGAAATAACATCACATCAGGAGGGCTGGCTCTAAGGCATGAATAAAGTCCCAAGCCCTCTTGGCCCAGCCAGGAGATAAGCAGCTCTGCTTTGTTCAGCAGGAGGTGTTGGAGACAGCAGCTGCCATCCTGAGCACCCCTAGCTGAGGCTCACCAAGTGCCCATGGCACCCCACAGTCACAGTGCACTGCTTTGGGTCAGGTGCCAAGTTGGGATCACCTTTGGCCAAAGGTGGAACAGGTGGTGACCCCAAATCTCCGATGTAAACCCTGCTGCTGCACATACTTCATGCTGTCACAACACACAGTGGCAGACACGTTTCCCAAAGAATTTTATAATGTATACAAATGTATCCCCCCTCCTTTCTTATTTCAAATTGAATTTTCAGGTCAAAGAAAGGAGAAAGGGCTCTCACATCAAATTCAGCAGATTCATAAAATTAATTTTTCAAGTTACAAAAATAAAATATCTTACAAACTGGAGCACTGCATGTCTTTTCACTCATTTTTTATCTCATCTCTTTGACTGGCTCAATAGCAAAAGCAACTGCAAAAAGACTATCCAGGAAGGAAATCTTTAATAAAATACTGGTTCCTATGGTGAGTGCTAACTGGGCTGAGGTGGAGATCATTGATGTTAACAGCCAGTATACCCAGTGGAGAGGAACTGACACAGAGGAGAGACAGCCATGAACAGGGGTGAACTGAGCTGAACACACCTGAAGCTCAGTCCATAGTCTGTCCTCATTATATTTGAAATGCATTCCCACTGTGTTCCCTCTTGGCCGTGTCCTGACTTGGTCATGAGAAAGGTTCACCAAAAAAAAAAAGTGGTCTTTGAACCAGAAATCGTTCTTTGACCTCACCAGGATTTTATCAGGGAAGAGATTAAGAGAACCTGATTTACACTGCTGCATGTTCTTCCTGCTAAGCAAGGAAGAAGCCCAACCAAATCAGCAAATTGCTGATTTCTACCATCAGGTTTGTATTCATGAGGCTCCATTCACTGGTGGACTAAGGCTGATGGAGTTAAGGGGTATCCCCTAGGTAGAAAATGCTTTGATGTCTAAATATAGGTAAGACTTATCTAGTAGCAGGTCATAATTTCTCCCTTTTGTAGAAAATTAAGATAAAATGTAATTTAATTTTATATATGAGTAAGCAATTACGCATCAAGGTTTACAGGTGACTGGGTTCTCTGGGGCTGCAGACCTGCTGCACTGGAAATATTTTTTTGCTGGCTCCAGTTAAATTTAATCTGATTTTTCTACAAATTCAGAGATTATCTTGGATTCCGTTTTTCAAGGGATGCAACATGACAGCCTGGCTTCATGTGCACTTTTCTTCCCAGCAACAGAGCCATTTCCAGCTGTGGGAATCTGACTTTCATTCCCTTTCCTGCTTTAATGGTTCTTCTTCTGCTTATTACACCAGATTAAAGAAATAGGCTAATGCTATAGGATTTCCTGATACAGCCACTCCATCCAGGGCAGAAGCAGTACCAAGCCTGGAGTGTAAAATCCTATCTGAAAATTTCTCTTGGTTTTATGCTGCTGTTGGGGGTTCTTAGGTGCCTAAATTTAAACATGGTACAAGTGACTGAGAAAGGAGCACAGTGTGAGTGCATTAGATAGTAAATAGAGAGCTATAGCTACAAATTAGATATCCTGACTAGCCTGTATCTTTCTGCAGAGCATACAAAAAATCCATGGAAGTTGATGACCTAGTTGCTTACATCTAACATGTTGATGCTGACATTGTCCTAATCTCATGCTGAGATCCCATACTACTCCTGAGAGATTTTTATTTAATTCAAGTTTTAAGGCATCCTTTCATGGACAATATGTCTCCCTAAAAATTGTTCTATTTAGCCTGACTTATAATATTTGAAAAAAAAGCATCAATTTCCTCTGATGGTGTTTAACCCTCTCTCATTTTCTTTCCTGTAGCCAGTTGTTCTTTTTCATAGAACCACAGAATGGTTTGGCTGGAAAGAGACCTTATAGATCATCTTTGTTCTTCCAACCCTCCTGCCATGATCAGGGACACTTTCCACTAGACAATGTTGCTCAAAGACCCAGCCAACCTGATCTTGAGTACCTCCAGGGATGGGATCCACAACTTCTCTGGCCTTCTGTTTTGGCAGTGATTTGATTTTGCCTATGGAGGTGCAGAACTTTTCAATTTTCCTTACCAAGTAGCAGCCATGAATTTTACACCAGTTTACACATTGCTCAGCTCATCATGAGTGTTCTGAGGTACAGTCCCAACTTCCGGAATATTTGCTACCTCACCTTCCCTACCCCCTGCCACCCTGCAGAGGAGTTGTGTTTGCCAGCTTCAATCTTGTTCTCACACCTTTAGAACTAGATGGAAAAATATTCAATTAAATCAGCTCCAGGGCAAATCTTGTTCCAGATAATGGGTATTGGTTCCTAAAGACCTAAATCCCAGACAGCCACATCAGATGCTCTCAGCAAAGCAGGTGTTTTCAGAGAGGGCTTCATCTGGTCTGTTCTTGGCATCTTTCTCCAGAACTGTGGCTCCTTCCAGGGGTGTGTGCTGCTCTCCCTTTGGGGTTTGGAGGTGGCCAAGTGAAGGGCTGAAAGCTCTGCTTGTGATGGTGTGACTGTGACTTACATTTTCTGCCTTCGGGAGCCATAACTACAGATCCTTCCCCACCATGCCATCTGACATAAAACCAAGACTTTATGCGTCCTTAGTCTGTATCTGTCCACAGAACCACTTCCCAAGGGCTTTTGGGGCGGAGGACATCAGGAGTATGTACCACAGCAGGTCACGCAGCCTCCAGTTTATGGCCACATCCACTGACTGCAGGCCAGGATAATGACCCAGCCCATGGGCTCTGCCCTTGAGAACAAGAGACACAAGTGACCACCCAAACTGAGCCTTGTCAGATGGTTTGTCACCATCTCCCCTCCCTGTGGCCTGTACAATTGCCATGGGGAAGAATCCATAAGGGCTGTACCTTGGAGCTCCAGTCAGTGTGAATCTACTGCTTCCTCCTTAGAACTCTGCTTGATAAATTTTAATGCAATTTACCCTTGCTTTTATTTTTTTTCTCCTTTCATGCCTTTCAAATTATGTGCCTCAGCACTGGCTCATAGCATGTCAGTACTGCTATTAGGTAACAGCCTAATGAATTTTAAAAACCTAAAAAGGATTCCAAGAAACCTCTTTTTTGTTTTCAGAGATGAAGAGGCTGATCATCTTTTCTGGAAAAATAAGACTTTTGAAAAAAGGGGCTCTGTCAGAGTTATTTTATAACTTATTTGCTTTTTAAACAAAAATAAGCCTTTAAGTAAACTTTTAAGTTGTAACAGAGTGCTGCTTTCAGAGTTGTTTCTTTTCTCAATATTATTATTAAAGTGAGGAAAACTGGTGGGCTTTTACCTCAGCAAGAGGCTACTTTTCCTAAAAATGTGGACATATTCTCCCACAAAGATACAATCTCCAAGCTAAAAATTGTGTACTGACAAGAAATAAAAATCATGGATCAAAATTTGAGGAGAACCAAGAGTTTAATTATTTCTTTAATCCATATTTCTGATAAGTATGATGAATCCCTTTCTAAGCTGCTATAGCTGTCTTTTCCTCTGGTAATCAAGAGCTAATGCAAGCCTCTCCACCTAAACCCAGAAATTAAGAGAACACTTCTTTCTATCAGGCATATGAAAAATGCATTTCCAAACCAATCCACCAAATGCAGCTTTTAGAGATGGAGAAGGTGTGATCTTAACTATTCTCACCTTTTCTCATTCAGATTACATAAATTCAATTCAACATGTCAGCTAATACTGGTCACTGTGCTGCTCCTCCCTGGAAGGACTTTCTGTCAGCAAAAGCTCCACACACAGCAGAAGAAGAGGAAGGAGCATAAATTAACACCAGGTTTCCAAAAAGGGCAGGATTTACAGTGCTGTGCTGTATATGTACCTCTGGAGCTCATTTCTTATTTAGGCAGTTTCTCCTGCTGAAAACAGGAATTTTCCAGTCTCACCTCAACAGATGAGTGAGATGTAGCAAGCTGGTTTTGTCCACCTAGAATCTAAGCAGTAAAACCAGGAGGATGCAAGGAGTTGGGACAAATATTTCCTCATTCGCTCGTTCTGCCAACAGAAAAAAAAAAAATGGAAATTTATCTACGTTCTTGGTTGAGATTTGACATTTGGAACAGGCTTTGCTGTCTGCGGGAGGTACCCCGATAACAGTGCTACACTTGCGCCTAAAACAAGTGAGATCCTGTTTCCATAAACCAGACTAGCAACTCTCTGTGGGTTTGCCACTGATTTCCATGGAAGCAGGATTGCTCTCCACCTAAAGCATCTCTGTTCTGAGCTCATCAGAGAAATAGTACTAATGAAGATTTTACTATAGTAAACAATGATTTCTTTTAATTGTTTTATAAAGTACTGAATTAGAGAAAACATACAAAGCTAAGACAAGGACCAAACAGGAGGTCAAATGACCTCTGATAATTAACTGCCTATCTTTTAAAAGGCCAGTCATTTGAGGATCACCCCGTCAGGGAAGAGAGGGGAAGAAGAGGCAAGGCCTTTTTTATTTGCTAAATTAAAAGGGGATAACAAAAAAAAGGTATAGTCACTGTTAGTTTGCTACTGTACAAGCATTCAGAGGTTTCAAGAGATCCCCGTGTCACCATGAAGGACTTCAGCCTGAGTTAATCCATATAAAGGAACTGGTGAAAACTCTCCTAATCTCTAACATTTATAGGCTTTTGAGAGGGAACAACACAGGGGAGAGATTTAAAACCTCAGACGAGCAAAACCTTTCAGGTGTATCCTTAACCTTGAGCACCCTCTTCTCTTTAGGCTGAACATTTCCTTTTAATCTCATTGACATTTTCTAAATCCTATTGTCTTTCATGGAGCCCACAGGTATTACCTGAGAGCTTTTCTGAAGAATATGTGCCCCTCCAGAGCACTACTGATTGTTGAACTTGTGCTAGCTCCACCACCTCCTGTTGCCATTCCCCTTTCAGTATTTCTGTTTATAGTTTCTTAGGTGAGAGGCCACTGTTAAATCAGATATTAATTTCTTATTTTCAGATTACTTTATATTTAAATCTCAGACACATTCCCAGTAATTTTTCTAATACATACAGCAAATCATCTTTTCCACCCCTGATTTATTTTATATGATGTCATTAATGTATCTCTTGTATGTGTCTCCTCAGCTGCATTACTCCTGCTCCATGTGAAAAGTAGTTCAGGGCTGTTCTCATGTAGCTGAAGGAAATCTAGACTCCCAGCAGGGAATAACTGAGGCTCCTAAACACCCAAAGCACTTCATGAAGATGGCTGAAGTCTAAGAAAGTCCAGCAAGGACTCTGCTGGCACATTTTTTGCCGAGCAGAAAGGCACAGTGCTGAGTTCTGACAAATGATTTCCTTGCCCCTTTGCCTCCTACCCATCTTGCCATGACAAGGAACCAGAGTTCCCTGTCTGGGTGACCTCCTTGGGCACTTGCCTGCTGGGGTTTCCATCTCTCATAGCAGAGCTATTGCAGCTAAGCCTTATTTTCCATCTATTTCTTTTTTTTCTTTTTCACACAAGAACAGTTACATCATCAGTTTTCATCTCCAAAACCAAGACAAAGCAAAAGCAAATCCCCATATTTTGGAGCTCTAAAACTGTCCTTGAAAATATGTTTCCCCCAGCTTCCCAAGCAGTAATGAGTTATGCTTTCATATCTGTGTCCTGAGCCAACTCCACTGAAACATTCATCAAAAGGACAGCATGGCAGGGCTTTTCAGCCCACCAGGATATTCCTCTTGGCTGTGTACTCAAATTACAGATGTGTACTACAGCAGCAGAGGGTATGCTCATCTGAGTATCACTCAGTTTAAAGAGAATGATCATGGCGGAGAAGCTGGCAAGAGGAAAAGAAGAGGGCAGTACATTAATGAACTCTCCTAAATCAGTGTGTGAAACCATCTAGCCTCTTCAAAAAGACAGCAATCAGCGCCCAGAAAGATAACTCACTGCAAAAGAGATGTCTCTTTTTCAGCTGTGGTTATTGCTCTGTCTGCATGGGCATTGTGTGCAGTGTACCTAGAGATAATATCTGATACAATTTTTCTTTTCTGTTAAAGAAAGTATATTTTAGTCAATGGAATTGATTTATTCCTTTCCTTGCTTAAAGAGGAAATTGTCTTTTAACCAAGATTTCCCTGTCAGCTCAGAAGTAAAGTAATGAAGCATTTTTTTGTGTGCTTTTCCTTGTAATAGTTGTCACCAAGCCCTCAGTTTCACTATCTGGAATACATTTTCCTGCTATTACTACTGCATTTTTTTATTATTATTATTACATTTGTTCTATTTTGTCGCAGTGAGCTGATTTTAGTTTTAATTTTAAACAACAACAAAAACTAGCCCATTCCCATATATGTATGAGTGTGGTGAAAGTAGGAACTGTTTTTCATCCTTCACTTAGAGTGGAAAAAATTATGCTGCAACAAGAATTTCAGTAATTAAATGGTACGAGTGATTTTCACAAATATGCTCCTGCTGTGAGACCTCTTGCTGCAGATTAACTTTTACATCCACTCCAGTAAAAAAAAAAAAAGAACAACTAACAAGCAGTTCAATAACCTCTCCCCATTCCACTAAGCTTTTCCTGCAATCAAACTTTTTATTTTTCTGCTCCCAGTCATTGTTGGAAAAAGGACCAGTTGGAAAGAGGTAAGATAAAATGTGGTAGAGCATTGGTTCTAATTTTCTGTTTGTGTTCTTGAGAAAGGTTTTGGCACGTTCTTGCAGTTTCTGATGCAGATTACGGATTTGTAATGGGACTATGCAGTCAGATACTAATTTTCCGTGTGGTTATAATTGCTTCCTGCTATTTCTCAAAAGAGCACAATGGGGATTAGAAATTGCTGCAGCATCTCATTTGTGCAGATCTGCTGGTGAAGTGTAATTCTTCTGAAGCCATGCATGCCTTCTGCCAAAAATCCAGATTCTGCATGTTGCATGAAAGAGACATCCATATGTCTGATTCCTGGGAGCATTGGAGGCTCCCCTTCCTTCTGCCTATGGCACAGTCCTGGCTGCAGGACTCTGGGTTCAGTGAACCAGAGGACACCAGCATCCCTCATGGACCATGTGCTCAAGGGAATGTGTATCTGCTCCCACAGCACACACAGAGGCCACAGCAGAGATAAAATTCAGCTTTATCATGAACATTCTAATGGTCTCTGCTTATCTTAAGGTCTGATCTGCCAGAGAGAGGTGAAAGCTCTCGGGTGCTGTTTTGGCAAGTTGTCCTCTTCTAGGTTTTGGAACTGCAGATTAAAGTTCAAAAATATGAAGCAAGCAACCCCAAAAGTCCATAAAGCACTCTCTAATGAGAAAAAAAAACAGAACAAAAAATCATTTTTATAACCCTATTGAGCCACTCCCATTATTTTGGATGGGGTAGATCACAATTTCGGAATGCATCTTGAGAAAAACAGTGAACTCTTGTGAACTGTGGCAGGGAAGTAATGGTCTCTTGACCTCCCCACCCTGCACTAGCACAGCCTGGACCATTCCCCCATGCTTCCAGTGGAGCCAGGATTTCATCCACCTCCCCCTGTGTTTCCCTGTGGCCTCTTCTCTGTGCAGTAACTAAAGGGCACAAGTTTATATTCAGGGAAGTCTTTGGTGTAGTTTCTAGTGGTATAGGAACTGACTAGTGACATAATTGAAAAGAAATAGAAAATCAGTTGAAAGATACAGACAACTCTTCAATGCTCTTTGTATACTGTCAACAGGATATTTATGTAAATTGTTGCTTAGATACTTTTTGATCTAGATTGTTGTAGACTGGGTTTCTTTCTCTTCCTTCCCCTTCTCTTCCCTTTTTCTTTTGCTTTTTATTTATTTACTCTCCTTTTTAATTCCTTCCTCCTCTTTCACTTTAGTATGGTTTTACTTTTGTTGCTTGAATGATAAGACTGTAAAAACAGAAAAAACAATACATGTTCTGAGTTTTCTTCAAACAATGGCTTGTAGACTGAAATTAAAGCACTCTTTTCCTGTTCAGCAGCAAACCGTAGACGTCCTGAACTATGTAAACAGGAGAAGACACACACCTGACTCTGAGGTGGCCTTGGCAGCATGTATGGCAGATGCCAAAAGATATTCTCCTCTCCCATCAGCACAGCTGCTGTTCCTGCATTTCTGGCAGTATCAGGCCCAAGATAAGCAGAGGCAATGGTTGGTCACACCAGCTACAGAAATTCATGCTACATAATGCCACAGATGCTAAAAGCCCCAGGACAAATTCACTGAGGACTACTTGGAGCAAAAATACCAATTCTGGCTCAAAGACTTCCTAACTCTTAGATCATAGCAGATGAGCAGAGTACTGAGGATACATTTGCCTTCTTGTTATTTTCCTAGGCATCTGCTGTGGACCACAAGAAAAGGCAGAATATTTAGCTAGATAGGCTACTCTTGTGGGGTTTTTTCAATGTGCAAGTAGTCAGGCAAAAAAAGTTGACTGTCCTCATAACATGAAGTCTTGAAGCTCCTTGCAGCAGGATTATCAGGCATGGTGTTTCCCAAACAGCTTGCCATGCAATCCATCCAGAACCCAAACTCCTTGTAACAATGCATGGAGAGTGGCAGGATGTTTAGTTTCAATTACAAATGGGAAAGAAAGCAACTATCAATCTCCTCCATAAGTCAGAAATACCATTGCCATCCACCTGCATTAACTATTCATGACTTCAGTGTGCAGAGAACTTGGTTTCACATTCCTTTGGTGCTCTGCTTTTCAAATGGGGCTAAATGTACCATGAGCACTACAGAAAGAGCCGCAGAGCAGCATGCCCGCACTGCCAAAATATTTTCCTGTTTTCTCTTCTTCTTGACATGAACAGCATTACCAGAACAAATGCAGTTTGGTATACCTGCCCTAGTATCTTTGATTCCACAGAGATCCTGATTATGAAACAGAGCTGACCATGAGAGAATCTGTATCGAATAAATTGACTTCATCTGATGGGGCAAATGAGACTGATCTAGGCTTCAAACAACATCTCCAGCATACTTGATATCTTGGAGGATATCAGGATTGTCTCCTGGATCACAATATGGGACAGAAAATGCCCCACACTGAGGAACCCTCTGAGAAATTAAGGGGAGATGGAAATCTAGCTGGGACTTGTTTCAATTTGATTTGAATTACTATCATTCAAGTCATTGTGTGATATTTTGCAGCTTCTTTTGTGTAAGGCAAATGTCTGCACCTTAAAAAATGTTGGTAGAAAAGAAAATTTTCTGAAAACAACATTTTCCAGAAGACCAAGGTCTCCTGTGTAAGATCCTTGCTGCAGAAGTCCATGCTCCCAAGATGAACCCAACACTGTGCCAGAGGTCTGACCAGGGAGTGTCTTAACCTTGGCATGAAATGTGCATCCACAGCTCCCAAGTCCCTGAATTCTTTGCTGCAAGAAGGGAGCAAGTAAGCCAATTAAAGAATGTTATAAGACATTTATAGAAATGCTTTCTAAACTATACTGACTGGGTAAAAAAACCTTTTTATCAGTACCAACCTGGGAAACATCTGAACCATTGTCTAGACCTAAAAGCTTTGGCTCTGTGAAATAATCTGCTTATCAGACTCTGCATCCCCTTAAGCATCTCTGGAAGGAGGACAACTGAGGCCCTAAACAGATTCTTTGCAAGATTAACATTCCTCTACTTCTGTATGTAACACAAGCTCTGGTGTTCTATTATGCTCTTCTCCTTTGTCTTTTGAGGATGTCTCTTCCACCTCTTTAAAGCCTTTCCCTCTAATCCTGCTTGCAGAAGGTTATTTCCCCTCTGGATGAAGTATCTCCAGTCCAAACCAACTCCTCTTCCAGAGAAGAATCACATCTCCTGAATCTAACATTTCTTCTGCCAAAACATTTTTTCAAAATCCTGTTTGTTCTTCTTTGCTTTTATTTACAGGACTTGTAAGAAAGTCAGTTGCAGTTCTCTCATCGAGTCTTACTCTTCCTGTCAGGCTGCTAATTGTGTCACCAGGGGCAGCTAAAGAAAAGCAATCTTCTCTAGTCAGGATTCAAACTGTCCATCTGGATAGCCATGGGTTTATTATTATTATTATTATTATTATTATTTCTTTTGGGGTTTTTTTGTTTGTTTGTTTGTTTTTAAATACAGTCAGTCTTGCCTAATTTGGAGTCACCTTTAAGAAGAAGTTGCTATTTTGCAGCTTCCAGATGGTATCTCTCAAATTTTGGTATCTTTACCTGCTTGCTGTCCATAATCCCTCATCTCCAGTGTTTCTTCAGAGAGCAGCTAGAAACACCCAGCAGCAGCTGTCCATTAGTTCTAGCCTCCTTCCCCAAAATAGTGCATCTCTCTGTTGTGCTCATACTTTAAACCTCCTCATACAGGAACTTTTCAGGTCCAATACTTTCATTTTGCTCTTTGGATGAAAGTGTCAAAATTTGCATCTGTGTCAAAATTTCCTTGAAGGCAAGGAAAAGCTCTCCTTCATCACGCCAGAGACACCGTAGCTCTTAATGACAGTAAGAATGCCCCTCCCCTTCTGGTCCATCAGTCCTGGCCCTGCAGGCTGAGAGGACAGTGTACAGCAACATGGGCACCAGTGTGAGCAAAGTTGTCAAAAGGTCATGATGGCTCCATGACCTCTTTGCAAACTGCACCTCAGACACCTGAACTTTCTCTCTCTCACTGAGTGATTAAAACTGCAGTTTCAGTGGGGTTTCAGATTCATAGACACAAAAAAGTTTCTCTTTTTTCTTCTCACTTATACATGGTATCCGGCTTTCACGCTTGCTTGCTGGATGTGGATTACATAGCCCAGCTTGTGGCTGTGTCCTCTGAAGTAGATGGGTTTCAGTCATCTGCAAAAATCCTTAAACCCATTAAAATCACCATTGACCAAGCAGCAGTTACAAATTTAAATACCTCTGTGAATCTAGACTTTAATTACTACAGTCTTTCATGACTCACAAAGAACAGGCGGCAGGAGTCCAATTTGTATGCTCCCTTCTCCAACACATCCATGCCTTACAACAATGGATTTATCACTATGGACTTTCATACCTTTGACACCTTATACCTGTCTTTGATGCCTTGATACCTGCCACTGTATTTTCCCAAGGCATCCTGCCTTCTGCTGCTGCTGTCTGCCTTCTTTGGATTTTGGCTGTAACTCAGTCCCTTCTCTTTTTCCATATGGTTTTTCTAGTACCCTGTCATTAAAATCCTACTGAACTTTCTTGTTGTGCATTTAGCAACATGATGAACTTTAGCTAATACCCTGTAGATATTCAGGTCTACTTGTCCTCATTCTGTAAAAAAAAAAAAAAAAAAAGACTACCTGAAATTCTGTCACCATCTAAATATGCCAAATATTGAAGGATGTGGATGGCATTTATTCATAGACTATTCAGTTCACATGCTGAATTTTCCAGTACCTGCCTGCACACCTGCTAAATTCCTCTGTATATACAATTTGTTTTATTACCATTATATTTGTTCTTATTTTTACAGCCCGGAACACGATGAGAAGGTCAGACCCAGTAAATACTCCTGCATCCACTGAGCAAGAGCTGCTGTTTCTAACTTCTTGGTATGTTGTTCCCAGGGAGTGGCATCCAGAAGAAGTTGTTCACTGGGGTTGGTGGGAACCCTGAGCCAGGAACTCAAAAAAAATCATTGCATGTGCAGACCTAAAACTAAAATCAGATTTAGACCCTTTCAGAGCTGGGCAGCAGCTAAGGGAGGGGAGACTAACATAAAGCAAATTGACCCTGTTTCAGGTATCCTAATAGTCTTTTTTCTGTCATAGTTAATAAGAAATAGTGACTTATAGTTAATATGAAATTCTGAAGAGTAGCAAAAACAAGGCCAGCACTGAAATGGTGCCTCCTCTTAATTTTTTCTTCTTCCCAAAACTTCTGTTTGGTTTAGGGGCCTGAGTCCCTCCTTGTTCCTGTTCCAGCCTCATCAATGCAGAGGCTTGTATTCCTTCAGGTGCAACAGGAAATAAATGCCAATATTTTCAGCCTTCTTGGTCTTTCAAGTCATAGAGTGTAATTCTACACTCCTGCAATATTATATTTGGCAATGTCTAAAGCACCATCACAGCCCATAAACTAGAAAAGAAAAAGAATTTGCGATTAGGCATTTCTGAAAGCAGAAGCCAACCACACATTTTGGAGGTGCTTAAATTTCACAGCTCTGCCTTTTGAATATTCAGCATAAATTGAAGTCCATTTTACAAAAATCTCTGCTCCATTGCCCTTCTAATCATTTGGCAAGTGAGAATTAAAAGTAAATTTTGCTGGTTTTCAACAACAGCATATTGCACTATTATCTCATCTAGGTTTAACCCTCCGGCAACCCAGACCTTTTTCCATTTCTACCACATTCTGTTCATTTTTATTTTTTTTTTCACTTCAAAACAGGCAACAATCTTTTCCAACAGCATTTAATGAAGTCTTAAGCAACAAAATAGTCCTTTTTGATGAGTAAGCCTTTTCAGCTATTTAGGGCATGCCATGGAGGATCCTAACCAATAAATGGAGTGAGTGTTATGCAAATTTTTTATAACCAAAGCACATTTTTTTGACTTGGATTAGAATAGTTCAGTAGATTCAGTAGTGAGGTTTCTTTCCAACATGAGGTCTTCCCATAAGAAAAGCTCATTACAGGGAGGGTGGTGACCCAAGTGTAGACTCCCCATTTACCAAGGTTTCTGTTCTGTGCTATATATAGACACAGACCATGCAGAGGGACTGACACTGCCTGTGTGGTCTGCAAACTGTTTGGGCCTGGGCCAGCTCTGCTCCTGAACATGGAAAGCCAGGTTAAAGTGAAGCTACATCCAAGCCAATAAAACCTCCTGGGAGATTTACTCTACCATTGCTGTCACATTCTGGACCCGAGTTTGCTTGTGCTTGTCTTCTCTGGTGCATGAGCAGAAGTGTCCAAGTCTTGTATGTCTCTGTCCTTCTAGGAAAAAATCCTAATTTACTATGATCTGAAAGAATCTGCTGTAGAGTTCAGGGCAAATCTTCATTTCTGACAAATGAATAAGGAAACAGAAATGGCTTGTTTGTGTACCCAGACTGAGCAGTAAGAACACATCTTGAAATTCCCAGTGCAGATCTCGCAGGCTTACACTACCCTGGGAAATGAGTTGGAAGTTTTAAGCCCGGCATGGTGAATCCAGGAGTTCCAGGCAGGAGAAGGAGGAAACAGGTCACCATGCTCCTGCAATGACTTCCTATTAGCAGCACAAATACAAGGAACAGGATATCAGCAGGTAATGCCACACTTGCCCTGAGCTGCAACATCCAGCAGGAGCTGAAGCTGTTTTCCCAGGGAAACAGCCTTGCTGGCTCAGAGATTGCTGCAGTGACCCCCTCCAGCCCTGCCAGGTTGGTCATGGTCTCCAGAAGGATGTATTCCAATGAATCCATCCAGATTTCAAACAACAAAGGCTGGCGAGCTTGATGTGATGGGGAATATGAGGCTGGAGGAATGCCTGCCAGTAAGGGTAGCAGCTACCCTGGGGAGAACTGCAATTTCTGTAGGAGCTGCTGGGTAGTAACTAAACATTTGAATCCCCAGTGTAATTGTACCACATCCAGCAGAGTAAAATCCAGGTCATTCCCTCTTGCCTAGTACGTTTAAGCTGTAAAAACCTGTGGGGGAGACTGCTACCAGAAGAGTGTACACAGCATGCTGATCTATACCTGCCATCACACTCATGATCACAAATTGCAGCAGCTGAGAGTTCAGGGCTGTCGGAAACAGGACTGTGCTTCCACCAGGCTCTGAAGCAAACAGCCATCCCTGGAGGAGGGCATGGCCACTGCGTTGTGGGCAAGCTTTGCCACTTTTTGGCACTCTTGTGACAAACAGCCCATGCAAGCAGGATCAGTGCATTTACACCTGGACACCAGTAATTTAGTTATGCAGCATTTAGTCCAGGCCTTACTGAAAAGAACTGGCTGCATTACACATTGGCCAGTGCAATGACTGAGTACAGATGGAAAAGACCAACTATAGAAACTAATTAAGGTTACACCAGAGCCCTGTACAATGCTTTAATCCTTCTTTTGCTCTTTGGCTAAACTGGGATGCCAATACTGTGTTTAAATTATTTTTCAGTTTTTGCTAAAAATCATTCATTTAGTTTTTATGCAAGAAGGGCATCAGAGGCAGAGCACGCTCTGAGATATTTTAATTACACACATAATACTTCTGCCATCCCTGACTGTACAAAGTCGCAGGCTTGGATGGTAACGCATCCTCAGAGCATAAAATTCCCCGAGTACTAGAGAAGAATGATTTTGTGGCTTAGATATTGATCTGAACAAAAGGGTTGCAGTCACACACAGCTGAGCTGGGAAATCCTGGGAGTGCCTGAAGCCACAGGGCACTCCCAAGACAGCAGCTAATGCTCAGTTGTCTCTCCTGGCAACAAAAGAGCCACTATATATTGCACTACTGATACATCCCTTGAAGGAGGCATTGTTAAGGTCCTTTTAGCTAAGACCCAGACTGTTGTGATCTTAATCACAGTGGGTTGTCACAGGGATAATGACAGTGCAGAGGTGGGCACAGAACATCAGAGCTACCTTTACCTTCATTACGTTGTAATCCTGGGTTCCCTGTGGGAGTCCTGGCTGCCTGGAGTGGGCAAGAAGGCACGCTGAAGTATGGTGGCCCCTGGGCCAGCTTTTAAGAGACAAAGATAACACTGCCACCTCTGCTGCCAGCGTGCCATGAACATCTGGAGAACGGAAGGCTCACAGCAAAAACTCCAGCTGTAGCTGGGACAAAACACTGCCCAAATGTGGGAGACATTGGTCATTGCTCTGGATACAAGCCAAGGTGTAATAGCACAGCAGTGGCCAAGTGCAAACCATCTTCCACCTTGAGTCATACGTGATTGTCTTCTTCCACAGAGGCTCATTTCATCCATTCTAAACTATTCAACTTTTTTAAAAGGTTTGGATGTATTTGGTTTGTGGGCATTTTTGAGGTTTATTTTTTGAAGAACTATTGATATTATACCTGGAGGATGTAGTAAACTTGCCTTCATTCTGCAAGTTTGTTGGAAAAATGCAGCTGGGCAGCAGGAAAAAAAAAATTCCCCAGATAGATTTCAGGAAAAATGCATTCTTGAAAATAAAAAAAAGACCCTCAGCATATAAAAAAAAAAAAAGAAAAAGAAAAAGAAAAAAGGAAAGAAATAAAATCAGTCATGGTTCTTTTAGCACAATTCATATAACAGCAGAGATATTAGTTAAAAAAAAAACCTAAGTATCAGCAGAAAAGTGTTCACAACTTACTACTGATGATTTAATAGTAGTCAGGGATTCAGAAGACATTTTAATGTGCCAGCAGCAAGGGGCTTAAAACTAAAAAAAAAAAAAAAAAGTTTGTGATTTAAAGGGGAAGTTATGTTACAGCATCAGTTTGTGTCTCACTCACCTTCTCTCTATTTTGCTGGCTGTGTCTCTCACGGAAGTCCAGGAGCAGGAGTGAGGGTGCGTTTTTTTGTCTTTTTTTTTTTCTCTTTTAACAGAAAAGTGAACCTAAGAGCAAGCACATTCACAGTCAGGGTGAATTCTGTGAATGGTTTGGGTTGGAAGGGACCTTAAAGATCATCTAGTTCCACCTTCCCTTCCACTAGATCAGGTTGCTCAGAGCCCCATCCAGCCTGACCTTGAAGAATTCCAGGGATGGGCCATCCACAACTTCTCTAGGCAACCTGTGCTAGTGCCTCAACACCCTCATAGTAAGGAATTTCTTCCTAACATCTGATCTAAACGTCTCTTCTTTTAGTTTTAAACTGCTCCCTCTCGTCCTGTGTAAAACATCCCTCCCCCACCTTTTAAAGCCTTTTTTACATGCTGAAAGGCTGCAATAAGGTCTCCCATAAGGCTTCTTTTCCCCAGGGTGAACAACCCCATCTCACACATCTTTCCTGATGGTGATTGCCCTGGAAGGGGCAGATGGGATGCCCTGCACTCTGTGACAACACAGCCTGGTGCTCCCTGAGCCCGTGGGCAAAGCGAGCCGAGCAAGGCGCTGCTGTTTGCCCCAGGCAGATGAAAGCTCGCCGGGCACATCCCCCGGAGCAGCGCCGGGAAAGGCGGCGGAGCAGCATCGGGCGGGTGCGGAGCCTGCAGGTGGTGCTGTTTAATTGTAGAAAGCCTCCCCCTCCCAGCAGAGCATCCCGCAGCATCCGCCCGCAGCCGTAAAACATCCCGCGCTCTGACATCCCACTGTCCTCGGAATGGGAAAAACCCTCCGGTAACACCGAGGAAAAGCCATCAGCCGCCGACGCGGTGCGGGCACAGCTTCCTCTGGTTCTGCAGGAGAGGGTTGCCCCTTTGCAGGCAGGGAAGATACGGCCATGCTTTAGAAAGAGAAGGTTTTGAGTGTCCCTCTGGATGTTGAAAAAGACCCACACTAAATCCTGAGTTGCTCCACTCTTGATAAGCAGTACCAGACCACGCACCATACAGCCACAGCAGCAGAAGGGCAACGGGGTCTAGTGGAAATTTTCTCTGCTCATGGCAGGGGGGCTGGAACTATATGATTTTGAAGGTCCGTTCCAACTCAAACTATCCTATGATCCTGTAATAATTAGTTTAGATAAAAGTTCCAGATTTGGAAAAGCTCAGCACACTTAACAATGCCAATTTCTTCTGCGAGTTTTCCAGAATCTGCCTGATTCCCTAGTCACTCAAAAGTAACTTTAACACCTGACTTGGTTCAATTCCTTCTTCAGGACCACTCCAGCAGCCAAAAAATGATCTCTTTAAGAGCTGTGACTTGATTCCTTTTTCTGTCCTTGGGACACAGCCAGGCCATGCAGCCATACAAAACACCTATCATTTACCCGAGGTGCAAAGGACATGATGTACAAAGGATTCTCACAAATTTCAGAGCATAAATTTCCAGCCTCTTTCACTCAGGCTCTGCACCTTTAAATCACACAACCTCTTCTGCAGAGCTTTTCTGTGGCCTTTTAGGGAGAAGGGGAAAGGAGAGAGCAGGAATGAAAAACAGCAAAGGGAGAAGAAAGCAAAAAAGTCCCAGCAACCTTTTGTATCAAAAACCTGCCTAGCTGGAGGAGGAATGGAGGCAGGGGAGAGTGGGGGGAAAGAAGTGAAAAGAGGAAAAGTACAGAAAAGTCCTGAAGTCCTATGTGGTGAGATAAGGAAACCAGAAGGCAAGTTTGGATGAAGGAGTGTCAAATTTTTAAGTGCTTTCTTATTGTAATCTTATTTGCAGACATGGTTTCATACTTTCTTTTTGGGACCTCTAGAAGAAATAATTAGCTAATTACTAATAATTTGGTTTCTCTGACAAGACTTCTCAAACCCAGCTGAGCTCATGACCTCTCAGTCAAGCATCACAGTCTCTCCACTTTGGAGGTCTTCTTGATATTCCCTACATTGTCCCTGTATGTTCTGCAGCTCAGCAGAACATCCCTTCTCTCTGAACAAGGTGTAAAGTCTTCTTATCCTGGAGGAATGAGGCTTTTTACAATCAGCAAAAGGAATTTAAGCATTTATGAACTCCTACACTGGAGTGCCCGACGGTCACTTAACCATCCTCATTACAATTCTTTGCTGCCCTGTCCTTCTCCTCTAAATGTACCCCAAGGGGTAATAATTCAATATCTGGAAAACAACTGAGTAGCACTAATGCTATAGAAAAAATGTATTTATTTTAGACCTCACCAAAATCTTGATTAAGACATGACTACCCTCTGAAGTAGGCAACAATCCAGATTAGGCGTGGACTGAGACATTGCACTGAAACTTTACAGTATGGTGATAAGTTTGTGATGAATCAAATTAGTGCATCTTAAAATATTTCCACCTGGAAGGCGATCAAATCTTATAGTAATCCAAATGTGAAGTAAAAATAGTTGAATTTAAACTGCCAACATTGTCCCCAAATATATCCCTTTTGATCTTGATGCCACAGATCATTCTGTGGTCTGCCATTAGAAGAGATGCAGAAACTCAGTGGTGAGTAGATTTGTCATTGAGGTAACTTTTAGAACCTCAGAATATTCAAACTCCTTGCTTGAAAACTATCAGGAGAGTATGTGAAATGTGCATTGACTAATCAGTTATGTGACAGTGTGAAGTTGACACTCAAGCACCTTCCACGTGATGATGAATGATGGAAATGTAGCTTTGATCTTGAAATTACCACAGGAAAGAGTAGTTCTACTTCAGTTTAGGAATTCAATCTTTCTGCAACTGGGAGGGAGCCAAATATGTTTGCATTATCACTAAAAATGCCTCTTTACAAATGTAGGAGGACTTTCAGTTCACATACTTTTCTCCCAGAGATGGAGTAAGTCTCCAGAGGGCTGAAATCCAGAGCTGACTGGATTCTACTTACCACCCTTACTGCCCTCTGGGAAAGGTTTTATTTTTTTATCCTTCCCACTGCTACATTGGCCAAAAGGACTTTTTGAGGCCTTTTGGGAGGAAGTGTACTGAGCCCCAGTTTAAAACAATGAGGCTACATGATATGAGCGCAGCCAAAGGAATGGGTTACCAATAAGGTATCTGATACATACCAAACATTAATGGCAATGGGCAGAACATTCCCCTGCTGAACTTTTAGAATTCCTAGTTCCCAGACATTCTTGGCACAACTCAATTCATTTTCTTTTCATTAGTACTACTTTCTGGAAGGAATTGTAAAATAATTTATAGTGTAAATGGTGAAGTGATACATCTTGATGAGAGCAGAATGTTTATGTGTGAAAGCTCACCCACACTAATAAAAGGTGCTTAGATAAATAACACAGACTGTCAAATTTTAAAATACTCCTTTAGAAATACAAGTTTTATCACTGCTGCCTTCCTATTGTAAAAAAAATAAAAAAATAAAAAAATTAAAAAGGAAAAGGAAAAAGAATTCCAGGGATCCTTGGACAACGACAATATTTTGGGAATGCAGTAGATAATAATATCACTACAAACTCCAAGGACAATAGAGAGGCAAGGAGTGTAGATCTGATGGCAGGAACAGCAGATAAGAATAAGGAACAGGAAGGTAGTGTTCCCCTCTCCAAATTCAGCATTGTAAGGCTGCCCCAGACCCCTGCCTGCACCTCTGCAGTGAATCACAAGCCCCCTGTGCTACCTGCTAGCCCTGGGGAAGGCTGGCATACATGGTCCATATCTGTGCCTGTAACCTGTCTTCATTTCAGACTGCAGATGAGCTGCTGGTTGGGAATGGCTGCTGGCTAAGCCCAAATTGCACTCAGACATTCTTGGGGACGAGTGGATCTGTCTCATTGATCCAGGGAAAGCCACGCAAGGGCCTGTGCTAACAATTTAACACCAGGGGCAGTCAAGTTCAAGCACTCAAACAGTTTTCTGTTTAATTTACTATTCTAGATGCAGCCAGTGTGTCTAGGCTTGATAGATGCATTGAGAGGATGATGGTGAAAAATGGGAAAAGGTTCAGAAGAGGGCCACAAAAGCGATTTGTTGCCTATAAAACTTAGTGAGATGCTCAAAGAGCTGTATTTATTAATGTTATTTAAGGGATCAAAAGGTGTGAAAGTGATCTACAAGAACTCATATAGAAAAAATATTTCCTGCATCTTACTACCCCATACTCCAGGAGTTAAAAACATGCTGATATCCAGGATTTAGATAAATTCAAGCTGTAATAAGGACATTTTAAAGCATTAGGAGAATTAACTATGGAGCAAATTAACAAGTGCTATGGTGGACTCTTCATTATGTGTGATCTTTAATTTTTTTTTCAATATCTGTGAATACAACAGATGCTTGGGGTTCATAAGAAAAGAGTATCTGGGTTTCTTTGACTTTCTTACACAAAAAGCCAGTCTACAGTATTTTACTGGCACCTTCTGATCTTGAATTTATTATTTGATGAAAAAGACACTGTCAGTGTCTTTAAAGTGTAAGTGGACTGACTTCCTGCTAGATCTGTTCAAAAAAGAAAAATTCTTACATATGCAGTTGTAATTAGAGCTATGTAACCATTTTAGCAATTAGTGATGTAGCAATTAGGGCAAAAATTGACGTCCCTTATTGTAGCCAGACACCAGCTAGGGTAAAGCTGCTGTAGAATAGAACTGTTGTGTAAAGCAGAAGTCATTCCTGACACAGCTGAAACTAAATGGTCTTAGGGACCTGAATGTTTGTATCTGCCCTTCCTGCTCCAACTGGCACCTATATTTCACTAAAGGCACTGGAATTTCCGTGCTAAGGAACTTAGCAGAATTTTTGCCAAAGACATGTTTGCATATTCTAAACAAATCTAAACATAGCACAAGATAATTGACATGCTCTACCTTACCCTCAGTTATAAAAATACAAATATGCTCCATATTACTGCTATGTAAACACAACAGTAGCAGAATTTAAAATAAGATTTCTGCGTAGATAAGAAACTGATGACACACACATATGGGTTTCCTTGAAACATCAACTTATTCATGAGACAAAGGTACAGATGAGAATTCACTGGAGGGGGTTAGTGGAGCAGAGCTCCCTTCCCAGGCCTTGGGGCTGTGTTCCACTACACATCAAATAGACCTACAGTGCCTCGTCCCCCTCACAGGTATGCAGTAACAAATCTATCTATTCAGAACTTATTTTCCTTTGCAGTAAAGGTATTACCTCTATGTGAGCCTCTGTGGGGAAGACTGTAAGACACACATCTCTTTACACTGACAAATCATTTATCCCACTACCCAAAATATCTCCATGCCAGAAATTAGCTGGATATATAATGAACCTGCCTGCAAAATTTGAAACATAAAAATGGAGCAGGGAGGGAGAAATCCCTGAAAATCTTGTGGGTTTAGAATGGTTGGGTTATATTAATCTGATTATTGGGATACCTCAGCTTGAAGCAACATCCCTCTGGGAGGAAAGGTATCTGTGATGCTGTTCCTGGTTCTGCACACTTATTGACTATGTACCCTCTTTCCAGCACTCCATAATGATGAAATTCCCCCCACACCCTGCCCTGAGATTGAAACTACTTTAATGCTGTAAACAGCTTTTTAAAAACAAGATTCCTCTGAAAATTTACATTTTCTGTTGGTGGAAATTGTCAGGTTAATGATTAATTTAGAATAACTAAAAGTCATCTCAGATGACAAATTTTCATCCCCTTATTTTTGTAGCTGTTATTGCACAGAACTAATCCAGGATTTATTTCCCCAAGTATTCATCATTTTTGTAGTTGAGTGTAATCCACTCAGTCAGTAATTAAATATCTTAATTTATACACACAGACATTGTAGTCTTGGTATTGTGTGACTTACACTGTATAGGTTACCTTAATTTTGTTTTTTATTCCTTTCTCTAGTTGCAGTAGGTGCCTCAGGATTGTCTATCACCTTCTAAAGTTGTATTATGGGGAAAATTATTTCCGATATTTCCTAGATAAGTCATTTCAATAACATAAAATATATATTGACCAGTAAGGAATTAATCTCTCAGGATTACCTTAGCATGAAATGGCTAATGTTTACTAAAGCCACAACCGTCTTCCCAGGGACTTCATGCACCCAGATGAGGTTTCCTAATCTACTCTTCTCAGAAAGCAGCCATTAAAGGAACCTAATCCCAAGTGGCACAGTAGAAGTAGATTCCCAGCATGTATTTAAAGACATTTTTAGTGCAGGTTCCTAAAACCCAACAAATCCAACTGAAAAACAATGTCAGTTGAGGAACAAGCTCCATCATCCAGGGCAGTGTGAGTCAGCACCAGAGGAACTTCAGCTCTTCCCTGGGAAGCTCCACATCACACTGAGCGCCAAACTTTGCAGTTCCTTCCAAAAGTACTTTACTTGCATACAGCAGGACAAACTGGTAAAACTGGTGGCCAGACACGTGTATTCCTCCAAAACCTCTCCCTTGTTCAGGATCTATTATATGCATTTGAAATGTCAGCCACATGACCTCTCCATCCTTCACATGGCCACAGTATTTCAGAATTTGGGTGTTTTGCTGCAGGTGTGACAAGCTGAAGGGACACCAAGAGCACCCTCCCACTGTCACACGCAGCCAGGCACTGCTGCTGCCTCCTGTCCCCACCAGCCTGCATGCCCTTGCAGGCTGTGTGCCAGTGCTGGGAGAGCCACCAGCTCTCTGCAGGATCTGAAGCCTAGACTGACAAACAGAGTTTGCATGTTTGTGGTACCTCAGGGAAATATAAGTCAAACTCAGCTTATTGGCTTAAACATCTTCCACAAAGAACTTGGATACAGAAACTTTGATGGGGCCATACATTCTTGGACTATGCAACATTTTATTCTATTTGTTTATTGTATTCATAAATAAAAATGCCTCATTAACTGCACAAATGAATTTCCTCTCCAATTATAGTCACCTTTTATTATACATTTCAATATAGAAAAACAAGCAAGCACTAATATAAAACACTGCACTCTGTTGAACTCTGTATTTATCTAAAGTATTTTTAAAGTCCTTCTTTGTGAAGCCTTAAAACATTCAAGTTTATTCTTCAGAAGCAAATCAGATTTTAAAATCTTCAGCAGACTGGAACATCCATCCTTCTAACTACTAGTAATATAAATTCTGCAAATACAGGACTATTATTCATCACAGAGCTCTCTTAGCTCTGCAGAAATGGAAGAAATAATTTTAAAACCACACACATAACCCACACAAACCCATAACTTAAGAACTCTGTGAAAACACTATGATAACATCATAGACTGAAACCTGTTTTAAGGGAAGATGCTATTGGCACATATTGATTTCTGGTATGTTGAGAACAACAAAGCAAGGGAGTGGGATGGGGGCTAAATTTTCCCCAGAACTCAGGGTAGTTTCCTTTCAGGATTTCTAGTACTGCTGTAGATATGATCAGTTAAAGACATGAGAGAGGCAACACTGACAGGAAGAGATAATCCAATTAATTAAAAATCTTGCTATTAAATCACTGCATTCCCTGTGGCAGTGTCCTCAGGAAAACAAGCTGGGAACTCGTTCTAAGCATTGCTTCCAAGTGTGAGAGTGTGAACCTCTACTATGCTTCCACTGACAGGGACCAGGCTGGGTGGAAAGGGAGTTGTTAAAGATGCTGCAGTGAGATACTGGAAGGGCTGTCTGCTCTCTCTTGCCTGCTGGTTTAGCAGAAGCCTTTACTGGTATCCTTGTAAAATTAAAACTTGCAGCTTCATTCTTACAAGTTACAGCCACAAAACCTCAGGCATGGGAGCAGTCCCATCACAGCCAATATGTATCCGTAAAGCTTCACCTTCAATATCTTTTTCACAGAAGCTCCAAACCAGCCTAGACATTAAATCCAAGTTAAGGAGATCACCCCCAGAGCAGTCACTAATATGGACATCTACTGTCCCTCTGCTCTGTGCCAATGACATGAGATCCACTGGCAGGTTCTGAAGCACTGCCCCTGGCCAGAATGGTGTTACTTGGGGGTGCTCCCTTCCCAGATACTGGGAAAACTTTAAAAGCTGGAATTGCATTGTGCAAGGGGTAGTGAGGGCTCTGTAGCACAGTAGGATGGTGGGATTTGCCCTTCCATCCCTAAGTCTGACTAAAGCCCGACCTCAACAGCTGTGAAGCCCACTACCATAGGTATCAGCCACTGGACATGGGGAGAAAATTGTGGGAGCTGTGAATTTGAATATGGTGATGGTTTGAACACAGGCTTGAACACATTTCTAATGCTCCTGGCCAGCTATCTCCTGCAGAGGCTGTTATTAAAATAACTGATAGAGGTTTTAGACCTAAAGAGCTGTAATTTTTCACTTAAATGTAAAGATGTGCAATACACCATTAAATGATAGTTAATGGAGAAGTAGAAAAAGAAAACACATTTAAAGGCATCTGCTGAGTGCCATTAGTGCTTATCATTCAAGCCTTGACATTATGAGCCAAATTTTCCTCAGTTGAACCTGACTAGTAGTTAATGAAACAGCAACCATTTTGGTCATGTAATTTTAAATGCATTCATGACACTCAAGTGTTAAGCTGCAAAGTTTTCTTTGAGTACTGAGAACAACACAGTTGTATTTCTTCAAATGTCAGTAGAATGGAATTGATGGACGAAAGTGAGATGGACACAAGTTATACTACCTCATCCCCCAAAGCTTATAAGAATCTTTCCAGCCACTGTACAACACAGAAGAGGAGAAATTCCATTCTGTTTTCTTTCTTTACAGACTCTGGACAATAGTGGTAAATTCAATTCACCAGCCAAATCCACCTACCCATTTGCACTATTTTTCTACTCAAGTTATATTTTCTGACATTTTTAGATTTTGCTACAAATAAAACTCATCTGAAAGTAGGAGTTGTATTTATTTTGGACGTTTTCTCATGTTCAGTCCTCTGATTTGAAGCAGTTTGGCTACAGCTATATTAGCATTCTCTGAATTACTTTGTTATGTGGCAGACTGCAAAAATAAAAAAAAAAACCCTCATTCTGAAGGATGCATTAATAAAGATAAAGTTGATACTGTGATGTGATAGTTAAAGGTGGTTTAGGCAGTGTTATTTGGGGTAATTATAATTAGCAGTAGCCATTTAGAGGTCCCAGCATGTGTTTTGTTAGAGAAGAAATGTTAACCCTAGAGTCTTGGCCAGTCTCCAGCATAAGCAATTACATTCTTGCTGCAGTAGTTAACTATCCCTTGTTGCTCCAATTAGATATGGTATTCTTCAGTTTCTCCCAGAGAGCTGCTGAGCTGTGTTACTGGTGCTGTTATCTGGCTGTTTCGTTCCAGCCGAGAGGGCCCAGTATTTCTGTTATAAATGAAGTCTTCTTTCTTGTAAAAGGCTTCTTGAGTGCAGCCTCAGAGCACTGCATAAATCAATAAACAACAGATGCACTTGATATTGTACACTGACTTGAGGGCAGGAGGAAAAAAAACAAAAGGGAGCAATGGTACTGGCAAAAAGATAACCCCTGACTATGAATAAAACATGCACTTCTATAACCATGAAGGGTGCACAGAGCAGCTAAAGGGCAAAGGCAGCAACAAAGAGCTTGGTCCTGGAGGAGGAAAACAAATAAAACCTGGAAAAACTGATTTACCATTGAATCAACCACACAGGATCCAATTTACTCAATATAATTTTAGGAATGGAAATAATGACATCTAGTCCCCAGGTTTCCCTCTCTAAAGGGTGAAAAGAAAATATTTTAAAAGCAACATGACCAATATCAATGAAACTTTGCATAGTTAGAACTACTTTATAGGTGCAGTTAGGTGGGATGTACCTCAATTGCCAAAGAACTGTTTAAAGAAATCTTCCCACCAACTAAGTGATTATTGCATATCCATTCCATATCCCAGGAGTATATTACAGCAAAATAATAATGTGACTACATTCCAAGAGATCTCTAGACAACCACAAGTTAGAGTCAGGATAAGAATGTGTAGAAAGGACAGGGCACAAGAGCAAAATGTTTAAAATATCACCTTTGTCTCTCCAACCTGGATTATTCTACTGAATATTCAGTACTGAATATTCTATTTTTCTCTATCCATCTTTATTCTACTTTTCTACTTATTCTTTTGTGTGTGTGTGTGTGTAATATTAATTTCCATAAATAGAAACATCCTGTTGTGGTTTTGGACTATATGTAGAAGGAGGAGAGGAACACTTCAAGCACTTCATCTGTGAGGTCTAGTTTCTTGCTGTCAGGGTGGTAAGGGAGTCGTAAGGGGTTTGAGTTTTTCCTTTTCATAAAATGTCATGCTCCTACAGAAAAGCAGCTGATATGCCTATTAAATCATCCTCATCCTCACAATCTGGTGTTTCTCTGGCTCTTTTGCCCCAACATTTCACATCCCCATCAGAGCACTGAATATTTTCATAGATAATTCCTCCTCCTTCTTCCTCACCCCACCCTCACAAAAGTCACCCGGTTAACTGACCCCTCTTGAGTCTAAGGGTAAGAAATTGAGCTACAGGAATAGGAGTTTGAGCTTCATTTTCTGTTTCCTCTTGATAGAAATATTACAGAGAACACTTCTGAACCAAGGAGATTCAGCTGAGGTGTATTTGAAACATATTGTGCTGTGGCACAAACCCTCCAGACCATGAGGAGCAGTTCTGTCATTTTCAGCTAGAGACTTCAGACAGACCCCAAGGGATACAGGTTCAAAAACTAAGTTTCTGTTGAACTCACAAGACAGGCAGTGGGATTCTGATGCAGAATTAGATGTCATTCTGAAATACAAGTTGTCCAAATTCAAACTCATTAGGTTTAATTTCTATGCAGGAAAATCCCATTCATCACATTCTGTATGTTTTGAATATTTCCTCTATAGTTCTATTGTTTCAATCTTCATGAAACTTCTCATGACTGTTTGGTAAATTACACACTAATTTTTTTAAACTGATGAACAAACTATGCCAGCTAAGACCATATTTTGTTTCTAGATGATCTCATTTTCAGTTGGATCTACTGTTTGCTTTCTATACTGGATACTGGGCACGACACATTAAACATCCTTGTCTTATGATCCAGCTGAAAGTCATTGCCCCATTTAGTATAATAACCCAGTCTGAAAGAAAAACTGCTAGAGAGAACAAGCAGATCCCAAGAAAAGAGCAATGCCATTCAGAGAAAGGAAGGCAAGTGATGGAAAGCAAAACCTCTGCTTTATTTGTATCTTTTATTGACACTGACAAGATGAAAATGGTTTGCATTTGACAAAATGGAGGGTCAGACAGGAATTAATCCCCACAGTCTCACCTGGTTCCCCTTCACCTAAGCAATAATTCAGAACAATATTTATATTATCAGGAAAAGAAGATAGCTGTCTCCATACCAGCATACACCACTGAGATTTGGGGAAGTCCTGGCTAATTACTGCATCAGACACTTGTTAGGGGTGCTGGTTATAACTTTGAACTGTGCAGAAACAAGAAGGAATCATAACAGTCTTTCTGCATACTCTGATTTTCTTGCAATGTTCAAATGCACCTTTTTTGTTCCAGGCTTTCTGCAATCCTTGATAGCCCATCCTCAGAAATAATAATCTCAACACTGTTTAAATACAGAGATCAAAAGGATTTAATGAAAAGAGAGTGCAGCCATGGGGGGAAAAAAGAAAGAGCTTTTCACCTGGAAAACATGAGGAAGAGAGAGCCCTGGCAGACAAGGGATGGAGGCAGTTTAGCAGGTAGGACTAGAAATCCTTATGGTTGTCTTACAGCACTTTTAGAATCATCTCACCTCCACGGCTCCAAGAGAGAGCTCATGGCAGACTTAGAGCTGCACTACTGACTTGGCCTAGAATATAATGCTGGAGAGAGTGATTAAAAGCTCAAGGGGTGTCAGGGACTGAAGAGACAGAGTCTAAGTTTCTTGTGCACAGTGTTACGCATCCACCACCTGAAGTATCTCCCAATGCTGGTCCCACTTCACAAGTATGGTATACAGCAGCAAAAGCAGAAACCTCTGCTCCAAACTGCGACCAGCATTCACCCAGAACATGCTCCCCATGGAAATCCAGGGAGCCCCTGCCTCCCACAGGGAGCTCAGTGCTGGTGGCCCCAGAGCAGCTGGGCTCCAGGATGAGGAGCACACCTGGGCCTTGCAGACTGCTTTCAACCACAGGTTTCTATTCTTCTCAAGCAATGAAATGAAAGCAGCCACCATCCCCAGCCCAGCTGTATTCCCACCCTGTGCTATTTTAGGACGGTTGCTGCCAGCATCTCTCAGCTGCCTGGGCCAGCTCTGTGGGCAGCTGTCCTTCTGTGAAAGTCTCACTGCACTGTGCCACTGATTCACCAGGGAGACAGGCAGGGATGACACACACCAGCTAGCTCCCAATGTTTTGGGGCGTCATGTTCCCAGCTGAGGCAGAGCTGGTCTCTAGATTGGCTCAAGTCTCTGCACAGCTGGGCAGGAGGAGACCTTAGCAGTGAAATCATTCCATCCCACGGCCACTACAGGGACCAATGCAGCTCTGTGCTGAGTTGTAAGTGTAAGTTAACTATGGTGCAAGTTGTGATACATAAACTGATGCTGGATGAATGATAGGTGAGGATTAGGGAGGGTTAAGTGAGGCATAGGGTAGTTTTAGTTCATCAAAGCCTTTTTCCAGCCAAACCACCATCGTTGCTGTGCATTTTATGTACACATGTATCTGTGTACACACATGTACACAAGTGTTTTAATGTACCTCTCTCAACATCAGCCAAAGGAATATCTCTGGGACCAGAGAGCAGCTGGTTTTCATCAGAAACCTGATGTTAAGAGGGCCAGGCAGATTTTCCCAGGAGATGTTGTGGATCAGCTGCTGTAATGGGCCTGGGAAAACCCTTCACACAGGTAAAGAAATACAGGTGTACATGTTTGGGATCAGAAGAGCATTGTTGTGAATTCCTGGCTCTGGTCAGAGATCAGAAGCTGTGTACTCATGAGAAGTTGAAGAGGTATTAGTGCTATGGTGTTCCTGATACAAACTGTTCAAGAGATGGAGGAGAAAATATGAGGAGTAACCCTCTTACCTTGGCTGGTGGCTCTGTCTTGTTTCTGGACTATTCTGTGGACACCTGAGAACTAAGGAGATTCCGAACCATTTTTCTTCTCTACCTCGGGACTCTGTTCCTTATCTTTGGATTACCCCTTTTGTGGGGATAAGCTCTGTTCCTGAAATCAGGAAACAGCTGCTCCTCACTTTCCAGGCTGCAGTCAGACATGCTGTGTTACAGGCAAGCTTTCCCTGCCCTGATGCCAGATTGGGCACTGACAACCTAAGTCCTCCCGTAGGTCCTCTAAGGACAGGTGGCCTTGCCATTGTGCTTTTCCCTCACTGCTTTCGCTGAAGCATTTCTGCAACAAGGGTTCAGAAAGTGGCACCTTGCTGAAAAACAGCCTTCCTAGCCTGATGCCCAGCAGGAGTAAAACATGTGTCTCTATCTAGTGATAGATCCAGTACTCCATTGGGTAAGGCTGGGTGAGGAAGATAAGGATGTTGTATAGAGTGTGTGGGATGGTTATTGCACTGGCTGCTGCAGGAGGTATTTTGGAAAATTCAGTCTTTCTGTGGTGCAGAATTCTAATACAAGACAGGAGGTCTCATTCAAAGAAAAGGAATGGTGCATTGCAGACATCAGCTGCAAAAAAAGATCAGTGCAGACATAGTTAATGAAAGCCCAGCAGAGGCAAAGAGAAAAAAAAAAAAGGTGGAATCACAGGACCCAAACCTTGTAGCAACAGGAGGATGTGATCCTGGGTGGCAATGAGCAGGAGTTAGAAAGAACAGCAAAAACTGTTGCAATAACTGGATGATTGGATTTGGACAGGCAATACTGACCAAGTATAAAGAGTACTGACGGAGTTAATTCATCAAACTTCTTTGAACACATTTGAAACAGGCAGAAGGAGTTTATAAACACCTGACATTTCATATTAGAGGTTCAAGGCATTTTCCACCAAGTACTAGACATGTTTGAGCTTTAACACATCATCAAACCATATCTTCACATTGAAGATATATACATATGTATGTATGTACACATATAATAAAACAGGAGGGATCCCCAGTCCAGAAGTCAGTGAAGGCAGATACTGCAGCTCTCCAGTAATGTCTGGCAATCATCATCAGTAGATGGAAATATTCTCTCCCAGAAAAAAAAAAACAAAAAACAAATAAACAAACAAAAAAACCCAACAAAACAAAAAACAAGCAAACCCACACTGCAAGGAAAAAGAACAATTGCAGTAAGCATTTTGAAAGCATTTTTTTGTAATAAAAACATTGTAAGCTTCAATGAAATACCTAGAGACTTCATTAGAAGGCCCCAGATACATGGTTTTCAACTAGTTGCTGCAAGGGAATGTGGAGAGCACTGGCAATTACACCTCTGGAGAACAAAAAGTAACTTTCTGTAGTTTGGAGGCTAACTTTGAACTGGAGAAATACAGGCAGCCACAACAGGAAGAAATAAAGTGTTTGATTTTACTCTTATTGTATGTTTCCTATTTTGACAGATTTCAAGACTGTTAGGGGAACAGATTTATTTGATCTGCCAGGATTCTCTGCCTCTGTGTAAATGTGTCACTTATTTTTGCACTGACAAACATTTTTGCGTCCACTTCTGCCTCTTGCTGTGATCCTGATGTGTAATGTGTGCACCACAGTTTGAGTTCATGCCATTCTAGGATAGAGAAAATAAGAAGCAGGTGGAGTGGCTAAAGAGGCTACTAAAAATGGCTGAAGGAACACAAAAGAATAAAAATGGCAATTTCCTTACAATTAAAACTTTCATTTTGATTTGTGGAGACTTAAATGAATCACAGACCCACAGAATCTGCTAAATTGAAGAGACCTACAAAGATCATTAAGCCCAACACCCAGCCCTTCACAGCAACCATGTGCCCAAGAGCACTGTCCAAAAGACTCTTGAGCTCTGTCTTGGTGCAGTGACCACTTCCCTGGGGAGCTGTTCCAGTGCCAGACCACCCTCTGGATGAAGAGCCTTTTTCTAATAACCAACCTAAACTTCTCCTGACACATCTTCAGCCATTCCCTCAGGTCCTGTCACTGTCACCACAGAGATACCTTGAACACAAATGGAAAAATTCTACTTTACAGTATGGTTTCATTATGTCCAAGTGGGACAACCTAGGACAGGGGGGAACATGCACACTGCAAAGTCCAGCTCAAGCTGCCAGATGCCAAATTCAAGGCAGCTGGGTTAGCTGCAAGACTGGAAGTTGAGTGCCACTGACAGACATGCATGCTGAAGGTTGAAGCAGAATTTGACCCAAGGGAGGAGCTTTTGTCTGTAGATAGGATGGAGTTTGGGTCAGATTCACTACTAAAATAAATGCTTGGAATAAACTGTATTTTAAGGCTGATACTGTCATTGCCTATCCTCTGTTTCACATTTTCTTTTACCAGAAATTTACTGAGAGACCAGGGTGAAACTTTTCTAGGTCTCTTTGACAACAATGATTGTGGTTTCATGTAGCCTCTGTTTCTCTTCTCTTCTGGGACTAGATGACAATCCAATTTATATGTTGCTTCTTCAGTGAAGCTGAGAAAATTATGTATTCAGAAAAATCCATTTCCCAAGTAGTTCCATTGAAGAGATCATGACCCCAAATATATTCATTAGCTCAAATTGTCAACAATTTTCTGTAGCAATTTATCCTTGACCCTCAAGTGTTCAAGAACTGTCAGCACATGCAATGTGAAGTTAGCACTTGGTGAAATACAGCCATTAGGCTTCTAGAGGGCTTCTTTTTTTTTTTTCCTGTGCAAGTGTCCACTGGTTTGAGAGACTTTCTATGGCTCACCATAAATTCCAACTGTAACAAGATCATTCTGCCTCAAAATGGGAAAATCGCTGGAACCAGAAGTGTTCCGAAACAGAAAGATTATTTTCCAGTCTAGGTCACTCATACAATGACCTTTAGTTCTTAACAAATATTCCCAATGAGAACTGTGAGCCTGAAATCTAAAATTCAAGATTCATATATGGTTATTTAAAATAGAAAATGGGAAACATCACTAGAACCTTTTATGTAAGGTTGTCAACAGCTGATGAGAATGTCCCAAAATTTTTCAAGACATTTGGTAAAGACTACCTTATTCAGGCAGAAGAGCTGCTGGACAAAAAAGAAATTACTTGTTTTGAAATTGACACAGCCTCTTCTCTCCAAGCTCACCCTCATGTGAATGTCAACAAGGGAAAAACAGACTGTGATTCTCACCATCCACAACAAGACCAATGTTCACACCAATGTAGAGGAGACACTGGTCTGGTCTCCTCTAGAAGGCTTTCAAACTAGAGATAAATCTGGACATGACTTTTCTGAGTCTAAGGTGGTTAGGGCGTGGTTAATTTTACTGGCACCATTCACCTTGTTTCCACAACTTGCTGGGGAGCTGTCTTCATCCTTTTCTACCCATCCTCTTAGATGTATTTCTCTGCTCTCTGAAAGGCAGTGCTGGTGTAGGAAAGGCATGAATACACACGTGGGTGCCTTTACTGCAGCTCAAATCTGTTCTTCCTCTGGCTATGGAACCACTTCATATACAGCAATAATAGGCTGCGAACATTACATGTGCTCTGACAGTTGTAAAGCCACATTTCAGAGATACAAATTTTTTTGTAATTCATGCATCTACTCCCTCCTCCTACATTCACACGTTTTACCTTTTTGATAGCAAAATGGGCCCTGCAGTCTCTGTAAAAGCATTGCTCACTAATGCTCCATGGCAGGATAGCATATGAAACATATTCAGCAAGCACACATATATCTGCCCCCCTGGCATAAAGCAAATCAGAACTCTCAGGAAGGGATAAGGTTAAATTACTCTAATGGCAAAGGGAAAAACATCTAAAAGAGAACTAATCTAAAGTGATGGTTTGCCTCTTGCACAGTGAGAGGGATATTTAATTGCTGCACACTAAACTGCATGCTTCTCTGATCCTACAAAAGAAGTAACTTCCTTCTGACCAGAAAAACTAAGAAGTCTTTCCCCAACCAAGACTCCCACTGAAGCAGACAGTTGCAGAATGAAGAGTTGGTTCTCACTGCGTGAGGCAAATAACCCATATAATTCTCTAAGCAAAGCAAGCATGCATGAAAAAAGTTGGCCTCTCCCCAGGATTTAGTTGTTCTCCTAAATTCCTGGAAATGTTGGTGCTTTGAAATCATGTCATTGAAGAGCATAAAGATATGCAGATTTCTGAGCAGTGACCACACCCGATGCTGGAAGTAAATACGAGAGTATTATCAAACACCCACATAGCTGCTGCTGGCTCCTCTGTATTTTTAGAGAAAGCACCAATCCATATTGTTTCAGTTCTGGGTTGTTGGTATATCAATGGACAATGAGAGAACAACCAACATCTCTGGAAAAAATAAATTATTTGCACACAACACCTCCCTGCATGAACATCCTCTATTTCTAGATCAAACAGATCAAGTTGCCTGTATCCCTGCCAGAAGGACAGCCTCGCCTTAAAAGACATGGCTTGGGTAAAATATTAGGATGTGACCTAGTGCAAATGTACATACCCAGGACTATGTGGTTCTCTTCAGATTAAGTGTTTTGAACAAGTATACATGTAGTCAATCTCACACAGTCTCACTGTGCTCTCCTATGAATGCAAGAAACAAACACATATATGAAAGTAAACTTCCACAGTTACAGCTATGAAAAAAAGTACAGAAAAAAAACCAGTTTCACTGAATCCACACAAGAGACGAGCCAATGACGATTATCCAGGGTAAGACAGAAAACTGGAGAATTGTTACTTTAGCATTTATGCATCAATATGTGATATCACCCACACACTCACACAGAGTTCAATGTGTAGAAGTACATATGCCACAAATATCAGTGAAACATTCAGTATAGAGTATTTCTTCAGCACGTGAATACTGGAAGGTTGGTGCACTTGAGGAGGTTGTCCAAGGAGGCCTAAGGTTTATACAATCTGGTCAGAGATGGATGGTTCATCTGGGCTCAGCTAAGACATAAAATCAGGGTTTAAGAATTAATTTCAGGTTTTCCCCACTTCCATCTGAGATACATCATCAAAAATAATAATTTTCTATTACATTTCTGGAGGCATTAGGAGTCTGAAATGTAAAAATTTTCGCTACTTAGACTGTAAGTGCCTGATCATTAGAACAGACAGATATCAGAGGGGCAGCCCTAAATGAAGCTGCTGGCAGAGAAAGAAAAGGAGTCTTTATCAGATTTTCTCTCTGTCATCGTCACGACACATAGAAGGGTGTTTCAAAGTAGGGGTAGTGGTTTTTTTTCTTTAACCTCAGAGAAAAATGAAAGTCCATTTCCAGGTATTTTATCTTTCACCACAGCTGAAAGTTACACTGCAGTACACTGCTTCTCCCAGGACTCTGCTTCCTTGTTCATCCCCAGATGCTCAGGTCACACCACCTCCCAGGCAACAGATTTTATGGGAAATCTACCCCTTATAAAAAACTTGCTGAAACACACAAATCCAGAGATAAACCTGGGAAAAAAAAGCCACCCCTGACTATTCTGCCATGTAAGAGCTGTGGGGAACAGGAATTTTATTACAGTGGTGTGGAAATAACTAATTTTAGGAGTTCTAAACTTCCCTTAGAAGTATTACAAGATAAAGCTGCACATTACTTGTTATCATGAGGATTTAGCACTCCTGTTAAACTATCCACTAATTTAATCCAGCCACCCGGAGTGAATGCTACAACTTGATCTGAACATCTGGGATGGTCCCAGCTATAAAAGTTGCTTGAATAGCCTGGTTAACACCACAGGAGAGCCAAGTTCTGCCCATGGCAACAAAATTCCAGGCTTCCAGTTGCCTGCAACAACAGGGTCATTTTGAAAATGCAAGAGTCATTTTGAAAAGTGAAAACAAAAAAAAATTCATTTTCACAGTAAGAAGCAAAAGGTGTGAAAGAGGAAAGAGCAGCAACATATCCACACTGGTGCCCCTCCAGGAAGGCAAGGTGCCCCTGCAGTCCCCATGCCCAGGCTGGGCTGGGTCCCACCCAGCCTATACTTTGGTGGATGCCTACTGCCAGGCAGGAGCCATTCCAGACCCCACGTCAGAAGCAGGGTCTGAGCACTGCCCCTTATGCCCAGTCACCACAGGCACATTTTACAGGCAGCAGGCACTTGAGGTTGTGTGTTGTCAGACTCCACAGACTGCCAAATCACACCTCAAGGCATTTTCTATCACCATGAGACTTGCAATGTCTGTGTTTGCTCATGTAAAAACCATAGTGGAGCCCAGCTCTGCCCTGGTTGCAGACTTTCTGTTTTGCATGTAGGTGACACCAGTCTTACCAATAAACTCTTGCCAATAATGCACTGAGTACCTCTTTCCCCATTCCCATCACCTTTGCCATGCTGTGGGCACCTGCCCTGTCTGTAGCCAAGCTCCATTTATATGTCCACAGACCTTTGGGTAAGGCAAGTGAAACCCACGATGCAAGGACAGCTCAGGATGGCAGGAATAGATAGGTTCAGTGGTGGTGAGAGACAGGCTTTGGTCTGGAGGCTTTTTGCTGAGGAAAGAAGCATAAAGCTGCTTGTCCAATGAGAAGGGAGAGCTCTCCACACTCCCTCTGCCACAGAGGGCTTGCACCTGTGTCATGAGAGGATCTGAAGGCTCATTTTAATTCAGATGTGAAATGTGATGAAGAGCAACTTTACTCCTTGGCCCCATCATGATCCCCCATAGCACATTAGCACATGAAAGCAGAGGGAAGGAGAGCTGCCGGAAAGCCAGCAGAGATTGCTTGAGCAGTTATGCATCCTTTCCTGAGAGAAAAGGGAGAAACTAACATAGGAAGAGTTTCCCAGCAGATAACAAAGGCAATCTGGCCATAAAAAGGTCCAGTTCCTACACATTAAAGGCAGTTTACAACTGCAGGCGTTTTCGGCAGCCCTCCACAGATGCAAGGAGTTGCTCATACACGAATATGTGCAGAATCAGAGCCTATTCCTGTTCACAAAGCAAACCATAAGCTGGCTGGCATACGCTTATTTTGTCAGCGTTTGCAAGAGTTTGGCCAGTACCAAACTGGCCAAAGAAGAAAACACTTGGCAGAAAATTTGCTTGTCTGCTCTTCTCTGCATTGGGTCCCAGTTTCTCTGAAAGATTCTTTATTTCTTGCCTTTTAATTGTAGCACTTCTCTTAATTTAGGCAAAGAAGTTTTATAAGGAAAAAGAGGCTTTATCTAGAAATCTCAAAAAAATCAGTGAAGTGGAGAAAGCGATGGGGCAGAAAGGCAAGGCAGACCCTCACTTCTACAGGGGTGCTGCACTGAGAGACAGGGAGGGTTAGAGGTGCTACTTAAAAGATCTACTGCTACATCCATGTGAGAAACTGCTCAGCCACCACATTGACTCCTGAGCTCTCTTTGCTCCCCACCTGTGAAAAGTGGAGGTCCCAGGCTGTTTCCATGCACTAAGGTGCACCATGGCAAAGCACAGGGCACAGGCAAGCTGAGGTTTGCCAAGAGAGCTAAAGGCATCAGTTAAGCAGCAAGGCTGCACCAGCCCAGTGTGAAAAGGAACAAGAGCATCTCTGAGCACTGCTCCTAGATCTAGCCTCCCCAAAAAGCAATCCACTGCTTGGCTGAGCCCTACCTTAAGCAGGCACCTTCTAGTTCCTCTTCAATTTTTATTTCAATACACAGAGGCTTTTCACGTGTGCATTTGAATAAAACATCAATGGCTGTATATAAACAATCCCTATCAGGCACCTGGTAGGCCAGAACAATTCCTTTTCTGCTTTTTAAAAAAATATTAAAAGCAGGAGCTCGAATGGAACTGAGTTCTGCAAATGCTCAGGCCTAAAATCATAACTAAAACACTTGACAATAAGCAGCTCACACTGAATCACTCTACCGTATGATTATTTTATTGGGGTTTTATTTCATTTCTACTGGAACTGTTCATGAACCTGTAAATAATTTTATCCAATCTGTTATTTACTGCAAATGCTGTCATTAAACACAGATAAAGTCTACCTCATATTTATTAGTAGTTTCATTTCCACTTGTATATCAATAATTTGGGGACCTGAATTTTTTCTTAGTAGGATATTTGTAGATTCTATTCAGTTTAAAATGTAAAAAAGTGTTTGTGACTAAAGCCCACCTTTTGAACAGTTTCCCTGGAATAAAGTGTAGATATCCTTAGTAAGACTGTAAAAAGTAGTAAAATAATCCCTTTCCAGGTTACAGATGGAGATTGCTACAATCACAGTCTCCGCAATTAAAGCCAACAGGTGTCTTGTGTTTGCATAGTGACTTAAAATAAATAAATATTCCTGTGGACATTTACTCTGCTCTTTTGTGCAACTCTTCGATGATCCAGCTCCCTCCCTCTCCTTTCAGTCAGCCTTGCACTTCCTCTTCTTGCCCTCACCTGAATGATTTTTTTTCAAGCAGTCATTCAGAGTGAGGAAAGTCTTTGAGCAATCTTTGAAAAAGAGTAGGAGAATGTGCTCTTTAGCCTTCAGACAGAGGAATAGGACATTACTGATACATAAGGACCAGATAACAGCTATGCAAGCTGATGCTCTCAGGAGCAATTATCAGGAGGGAATCGGCTTCATCTAAATCTATCCTTTCAGAAGTTGCTGTCTTCTCTGAAACAGTCAGCTGGCATCCATCCACAGCCAAAAGGCATAGTTGGAGAAGGATTTCTCTGCAATCAGCATCTAAGACTGGTGGAAGATCCCCCACTCCCAAGCATGTTTCTTTCTCCTACTGATTTAGAAGAATTCTTGTTTTAGGAGGTCCAGGGTTTGACTGTGGACACAAATCTGGGGGTATCTCTGTTGTCATGCTGGGTGAGGTTCCCTTCCACTCTCCCTGATGTGTGAGGCTGTGGGAACAGGTCTAAACATCTTGTCAGAGGGTAATAAAAGAACAGACTGAGCGGGAAGAATGGACGTTAAAACAGCATGCAGCAGCACTGCCTTTGTACCCATGCAGATTGCAAAAATCATATTGTCTGTATCCTACTTCAAGGCCCACTTCAAGGAAGCCAGGGGGCACACAGCCATACTGCTGTGGTCTCCTCATGCCCCCAGTCCCCTGGAAAACAGGGGGAGGTCACCTGTCAGAGGTGGTCATCTCCACTCTACTCACTGGAACATGGGCCTGGCAACTTTCTGTCAACTTTACATTGCCTGTCCACGTGCTGGAGGACAGTCCAGCTGCAGCTCAGCCTCAAAACATTACCTCAGCAAAGAACAAGCTCCCTCTGCCTGCTGGGCAACTGGCTGTAAGGCTCTCCAACCTGCCCTATCCAACCACCAGTTAGTCCCCAACAGCCTGAGGAGTGCACTGGCACACCCAGGGGTCTGCCCTATCCTTGGGAAATGCAATCAGCCCAAACCAGGTGTAAACAGAAAGGGGCCAGGCTGAGCACTGGGAGGGAAGGATGTGGTTGCTGCCAGCATTTCAGCTGCAGCACTTTGAACATGCCAGCCATCCTGGCATCACCTCATGGCTGCACATTCCAGCAAGCATCTCAGGCACTTCTCCAGTGGAGTGGGAAACCCATGTCTCTGTGTTCTGCTAATTGCCAACAGGACACACAGACAGCTCAGCTCAGAGTATAGGACATTATTCAAGGCCACCTTCAGCTGTCCTAGCTTGACTGCTTCTGCAGCTTCTTCTTCAGAAGGACACTGCTTATTGTCCAAATATTTGCATTCTGTATGGGCAGAAGGAATAGTCTGAAATTTGTCTTCAAATCTCTCAAAGGCTGCAAGGGAATCACACTTCACCATCTTACCATTCGGGAGCTGGAAGACTGTAAGGCAGAGATATCTCCTCCTACCCAGTTGTTGTCGTGGGGCTTCAGAGGAAGAGTGTTGTATGACACCCTGACCAATTGTCCCATAAAAGCAAAGTTCTCCTCAAAGTAACTGCTCCTCTGTGAAAAGCCAGTGCCATCACTGTAAACAAAGAAGAAATATGGTCTGACTTTCTCAGCACCAAGTTTTCTCAGAGAGCAACCTGAGAAAACATTGAGGCCTTTAATCAGTCATCCTGATGGGCCATGCACTGATCAAAGTAAGAGTGTAAAATATCTTCTCTACTGAAACCCTTCCATGAATGAGCTATTTATTCATAAGAGGTTGCAGCTCTTAAACATGTAAAGGAAGAAAGGATTTGCAACCAAATTGTACTAAAGATTAGGGGACCCCAGAGCTCTGGAGACAATGATTTGAAAGTGAGGTTGAGTGTAGAAATTACCCCAGGTGACTGGGCAAACTACAGCCTTCCTGTACTGCCTATGACATCACTGGCACTTGATTTCCCAAGGAATTATTAAGACTCAAGGGGTTGCATCCTACTTTTCTGCCCCAGCAGAGATGCTTTTTCCCCAGGGGACTGCAGTGTGAATTTCCTCTCTTTCTGTCAAAGACTATACATGCTCTAAAGGCTGCCTTTGTCCTCACCACAGAGCTGAGGGTAAGCAGTGCCTGCACTCCCAGAGCCAGGCGCAGTTTGGGTAAGATGAATTGATGATATTTAGCTGCAGGTAAGTGTGGATGTGGATGGTGCTGCAGGCATGCCAGGGACTGCTGGTAGCTCTGTGCACACTTGTGTTGCATGGTGAAGTTCAGCACAGAGATCCTTAGGCACAATACAGCCAGTGTGAAGTGAGTGAGGTTTTTGCATGGTGCTGTGCTATGTCACAGAGACATCTCGTGGGGTAATCTTGGCTGCTCTTCCCAATGTACCACTACACAATGTGTACACTTGCTGTCAGGCATGCCTTCACATTTCTGCCTACCCCAGATGCTCACACTGCAGGCTTGAACTGATTTTTCATAAATTTCTGGGTTGTGTAACATCCCTTCTCTCAGCAACTTTACCACCCAGAATCCAAAGAAGAGGCTGGAGAAACACCGAGGGTCATGGAGTAAAAATACCTATACTATCAGCTACAGTACTTACACTACAGAACTGTGGAGACCATGTGCTATTTTTTGGAGCACAAAACATAGAAAAATGCATGTGTTTTCCAGGATAACCAGTTCTGCACTGCCCAGAGTGCACCACAACTTCATGGGCGACAGCGGGGTTTTCAGAGTGAAGCACAGGTTTGGGTCTTGAAAGGAGATGTCTGGGTTCTGTCCATGGCTTTATCAGCCAGTGTACACACACAGGTCGCCTGCAAGCTCTCTCTGCTCAGTATCTCCTGTCAGTGAAAGACAGATGTTCATCATTTTTAGCAAAATTCTTTGTTTCATACTACTTGTGAACAGCCTTCTCTAAGACCAAGATGTCAATGTGCTAGCTCTCTTCTGGGAGAGAGGTCACCCTGGTGATCCCTAGAAAGTGTCTAGGTTTGGGGAAACACTGCTTAGTTTAGGTGTTGTGTGCCATGTCTAAAGCTGTCAACATGGAAGAGCAACACAATGGTCTGAGTGCTGCTTCTGAGACAGCTTATCCAGAATTATTTCTTCCCGGGGGCAATGCCACTACATCACTGAACAAGAATTGTTGCGAAGGCTTCAGTCCAATGCAGCTGCTGAATGACAAGTGACAGCCAAGTGAGGACTGCTTCCTGCAGTAGCTGACCGTGGAGTTCGGGAGAACCATAGCATCAGTTCCATTTTTTTCCTCCTTCCCCCTCATTGTGCCTGCTGTTACTCTGTGCCCAGACATTGAGGTTCTGGATCTGCTGGGATTTTATTTTACATTTTTAAAGAAAACTGGTTTTTGGACTTCTGCCTCTTTGTTGGCTGATGAAAGTGGATGAAGAAGTATGGGATTCTTTGCAGCACGTCAGACAGTGCTGGAAGCCTTTGCTTGGACAGCTGTCACTTGAGGTTGACAATCTGGCAAAGACAGACTTGCACAAACTTCCATATTGTGGTTAAGGCTGTGATGTATTAGAAAAGCTTGATGTTCTCATTTAGTTGGCTTCAGCTTTGCTTACATCCCTGAGATTACACAGATGGCTCTGGCTTGCAATCTGCTCCAGGCTGTATCTGTGAATGAGCTCCCAAAGTGGTATCTGTAGAGTTCCCTGATGACTTTGGCATCTTTGATCACCAGGTGCCATCACCTGTCTGCCTTCCCCTGAGCAGGGATGCCTTGCAAGGACAGTTGGGTTTGTTCCTTGGAGAACCCAAAAGGCCATGAGGGATACAACCAGATTTAAAATTTTCAAAGTTGACAAAGATGCTCAGTCAAGCAAACACCATTCATTTCAGCTGGGAGCTGCTATTAAAACCTCAATTCACACTGAACCATCAGGGCTGTTTAAGTAACAAATAAATCCAAAATATACTTTAACATACTAGGCTCCTAAAATGCAACATGGCTGGGGTTTATTTACTATAACAGGTCCATGCATCTTCATATCATTGTGTTGCAAGAGATACACTGAATCCATATTTGCAGTGTTCAAGGGGTTTTTCCACTCTTGGAAACAACACTGATTTAAATACTGTTGTGCATGTATGTACACACACATAAAAATTATATGCATATATATGCCCAGTCTAAAATAGGTTCACCCTGAATTGTAATCCAACTAACTTTAAAGTGCTGCACCATAAAAAAGTATTCGCTAAGCAGATAGAGCTGTTGGAAAAAACATACAGACACTTTGGGATCAGGTGACACCAACATGCAGAAGTTAAAAAACTTTATGTACTATGCAGCATTAGGGGAAGAGTGGGAATAAAAATATGAGAGAAATCTGTAGTTTAAAGGTAATGGCAGGTTAGTCTTCGATTTTTAACAAAGTAAAAAACCAGTGCTTGCGTGAGCCAAATGGCAAATTGGCGTACTAGCCTTTTGTTTCTAAAATAATTGTTTTCTCAAAGACCACTACAGATTTAAATAAATAAGTTCTGGTTATACATATATAAGAGTGTGTGTGTGTGTGTGTGTGTGTGTGTGTGTGTGTGTGTGTGTGTG
>JAHLSL010000014.1:4219612-4242918 GCA_025920805.1 Petroica traversi | reverse complement strand
GTGTGTGTGTGTGTGTGTGTGTGTGTGTGTGTGTGTGTGTGTGTGTGCTCCAGAAACTAGTGGGCATTGGTTTTACCATGTATATGATTAGAATCTCTATGGCAAGTCTTGCCAAAACAAAAGGAAAAAAAATTAAAACATAAATATAGAGTGGGTTTGCTGTTCTGTTACTTTTTAAAATAATAAAAAAGAGATTAAACTGAAAGCTGGGGCCTAACACAGTTTAAACCATTCAGATCCTTTTCTTTAGAGCCATGTTGGGCAGCACAGTAATCCCCCTTCAGGTCCCTCTGCAATGGCGTTTGCTCTTCTACCCAGCAACTGACACTTGAATCCTTTTAGAGATTCAAGAGAGCTGCAAAAATCCCAGAGAAGGTGCACCTTTTTGCCCAGCTTTGAGGTACCTCATTTCATGTAGTAGTTGTTTCAATGCCCAAGATTCCAGCACAATTCTGTAGGGAGCACACCTCTGTAGGGAGCACACCTATCCAACACAGGGAGGCAGACCATGCTGCTTTGGCACTTTTCTGGATTCCTCTTTTCCCATGCAGTCACAGTAAACAATTCCCAGAGAATCTTGTGTATCCACTTTGCAGGAGCGGTGCTGCTATGTGCCATTGATGCCTTTTTCCTGGTCTTAGGAAAAACAAAGGTAGACACGGTTAGAGGGTTGGGGGTAGTTACCTCAGTATTTTAATTAGGATCCTGTTTGATCCATCACTTCACCCAGGTGACAGCGTCGCAATGCACACCCACCGTCAATCACACACACCAGTTATAGACTTCACACATCAGCATATCTAACAAGGGAGCCCAATAATGGGGCTGGGTTGGGCTAACTTCTAGTTTACAGAATCTGTCCTACTAGGGGACCTTGACTTCTTGAGATAGTAGAATGTTTTGTCTTCCTGGCTCTGCAGCTCTGGGGTGTTTAGTCTTGTGGCCTGCAGGACACTTACAGGACACTGAGAACCAGGCTAGGTTATCGGACTTAAAGGATTACAGGTTTGCATGCTAATACTTGTGGATACATGGAACTGTGTAAAAAATATATGAACAAAAAAGCAAAAAATCATTTCAGCATCACCATGAGTAACAAACATCCTTTCCACTACTTGTTCAAAGATGTTCCTGTCTGCCACTGGAAGTCTTTCCCTCTGATCCCAGAGACTATGCTGTTGCCTTCAATTTCATGTTTTCCTGACCAAGCCTGCATGTAGGACACAGGTCACCTATGATAAGGTTCCCAAAGTTCATGACTCACAAAGAACTCAAAATTATTTAACTACCTTTAAAAAACAAAGTGACTGAAACAGTAACGAAGTAATTTCTACAGTTTGGCTTCCCACTGCAAACCAACACAGCAACAACATTTGTTTCTCATAAAGTTTCTGCGGTTTATTTTTCTTAGCTCAATGGATAACCAAGCGGAGGAGGGTACAGAAGGGAACTATGGTCTCTGAATGAATCACAGTCTTGGATATCAAATTTTTATCCTATACTAAGTCTCCTGCTACCCAGACCTCAGATGTAACAAACTGAAGCCATTGTTTTCAATCTGCAATCCTCCACAGTTATTCCTGTGAAGATGCAATACCGTTATAAAATTCCCAGATGGGCTGCTGTAGAGCTGATATATTCATTTATTTTTCTTTTTAAACAGACCCTTCGGCAGGAAATTCACAAATAACAAGAACCGAGGTTTCTAAACTGTGAACTAGAGCCAGGTGCTTCTGTGGCAGACAGATGAAGAGGTCAGTCAGCTCTCTCAGCATAGAATCATAGAATAGTTACTCTGGGAAAGACCTTTAAGATTACTGAATCCAACAGTATCATCAAAAAAGGTGACAAGGCAGGAACTGTTTTCAGCATTCAGAAAAGACCACTCCTTAAGTTGATAAGCACATATGGAAAGCAGGCAGAACAATACAAAAATCTTCTCTAGATCATGCTTATTCCTTCACTATACTTGACATAGAAAGCATCTTACACCGATGGGTATATCCAGGGTTTGTCTACACGCAATCTCTGGACTCTCAGGTGAAGATTAGAAGTTATTTTATTAGCTGTTATGGCCAACTGTATAGATCTGCAGATGTTGCCAATCAAGGTCAATTGCCAAAGGCATTTGAGTCTGTTTGGCCCCAGCTAGTCTGACCTAGAGTTTACTTCCAATCTACTCAGTGCTAGGTTAGTTACTGATGAGAGCCTATTATTTACAAGAGTGCATAATGAGAGGACAAGGGGAAATGTTTTTAAACTGAGAGTAGGTTTAGATCAAGTTTAGTAGGTTTAGATATGAGGAAAACATTCTTTACTGTGAAAGTGGTGAGGCACTGGAACAAGTTGCCCAGAGGAGTTCTGAATGCCCCTCTCCTGGAAGTGTTCAAGGTCAGGTTGAATGGAGCAGCCTGATCTAGTGGAAGGTGTTCCTGCCTCTGGCAGGGGGGTTGGAACAAGATAATCTTTCAGGTCCTTTCCAACCCAAACCATTCTATGATTCTCTGATTCTGTGATACCAGAAACCACTCTAAGTCATGGAGACATGCCTTAAAGCAAGCCACAAACGCTGTATTACATCACCTCCAGCTAAAATGTCATTGACTAACTTGGTTAAGCTCAGAGAGTTTAAGATCAGAATTGAAAATTATATTTTTGCTTTCAGGATCTGTTCTGTTCTAAAACAACTTTGTATTAAAGCACTTAACATTCCCTTCCACGCTGAAGGGAACCACCCTGTTCACTGCCTCCCTGTGTGCCTGCACTTCATGCTACGCAAATTTGCTCTTCCTTGTTTGCTTTGGAGACTCGTTGGCAGGAAGCCATCTCCAACTGTACAAGGCATCTGCAGCTCAGACTTTGATTCAGTGAGTTTGTCTCACATTACTCTGGATGAAAAGGGCAGCTCAGTCAAGCAGGTATTTTCTTCTTCGGTTGCCAGTGGCACGGCAGCAGCCTCCTCCACTTGTTCAAAACATATCATTTAAAGATGCGCTTTCAGATTTCTATGAGGAACGCAAAGGGGGAGGCAGTTAAACTCACTTCCTTTATCAAACTCCAGAAAAAAAAAACCAAAAACTTAATGCAAAACACTCAAATAATGGCATGCAGCAGCTGCACATTTTTTAGGTGGTGCTCTTAATTTTTCATTCAATCTCTAGTACTGAATTAAAATAAAAGTGCCAAGAATCTAGAAGCCTGGTTTCTAAAAGAAAAAAAAAAATTCTGCAATCTTGTTGTATTAGACTGTTTGGTCTGGTGTATCCCCTTATTCCTTACTTCCACTACACCTCCCTTCAACACTCTAATTCTCAAACGATTTAGTTATTTCAATAAAATTTGATATGAAGATCAAAACCACAGTGATACTAAGACCCAACCAGTTTTTATGGGAGTAGCCTAACAAGGGAGAGATTGTTAAAAACACACTAATGAAGGAGAGGCCCCTAGCGTTAGCTCAACCCATCAATCACAGGAAATTGCACCTGATAAATATTATGAATAGCCCACCTGAGAGAAAAAAACCTCAGATCAGTGCTTCTAGTTTATTAGACACCTGAGAATCCAGCCATGAGACACACGTCCTCTGGCAAAGCACGCTTTGCTGCTTCTGGTGCTGCTAGAGCTCCTCATTTGAAAACAAGCATTAAGAGAATTTCTCACTCCTTTCATCCATCCGTGTGACTTCTTTGACCTTGCTGAATTCCAGCATCTGCACCTATCCTTCACTCTTTCAGGCTCATTTCTTTACCTGATGTCAGCTGATAATGGTTAGGCGGGTAGCAAACCAGATAAGGCTCATTTCTTTCCCCAGCACTTACCACTTAATGAGGGACAAACCAGACAAAAAAATGTTCAACAGAATCTATGTTCACAAGTTCTGCACTCAGATATCCTGTGTAAAGAAAAAGTGCTATATGTTTTTTATGGGTAGGTGGAGCCTTTCCCATTTAATGGTTCAGATTTTTTACAGGATTTTTCTAAATGAGCATACCATTCTGAGGACAAGAACATAATTAAATGTTAAGGAAAGTATTTCCTTTGCCTTTAGCTTTTCCCATACGTTTCTCATTATTTCTGAGTACCTTACCTAAGACTTGTTTTGTTACTATCTTCTATTCTCTTGAACATTCTTTGGCTGCTTTTCATGCCTGCTATTTACATTTTGACTTCAAACCAACCGATCTGTCCCGCTCTTAATTCCTGGGAAATTCCAGTGCCACAGCTGAGCTTCCCATGCAAAGATTTAATTTGTGGCTCATTGAGCCTCAGGAGTGCACCTACACTGGCAGTTCATATCCAAAGTGTGCTTTTGGTGCTGATCTCTTGGCTATTCCCACCAACCATGCTTTTCCTGTCATACTGCATGGCCTCTAATGGGCATCCAGACTCTGGGGGAAAGCTAGAACTAGTCCAAAGTAAAAAATCCCAGCAATGCATCTCGTGTGGAAGTCATTTCCTCAGGACCGACTGTTTTGGTCTACAAATGAATTTTCACACAACCTCTTCCAGTGATAGTATACACCACTGGATGCAAGAGGAGAAATTGTCCTAGAATTTTCGGGGAGCATTTCTATAATTTTAATACATCAGTGTTTATAACTAACCCAGGTATACCCTCAGCATATTTTTGCTGTTCATTTGACTTGTTTGCTGTACATGAGTGAGCTTGTGGCTGCCTGAGCCCATTTTGTGACTAAACCACTCTCCAAGTTCATTAATAACAGTCAGATTTAAGATTAATCCAGCTGAATGGGATGCAGTCAGTCCAGGAGAGTTAAATCTATATTGCCTTCAGGGAAATAAAATACAGAAAACAAAATACAGAGGAAGTTTTCAAAACTGAGGTTAGTTCTGCAGCTTGGGAATGGCACCTTGTTTGCTGTAACAAATGGACTGGCTGCTGAAAAGGCTGGGCTGGGTTTTGTAGTGTGCTTGATCTTGCAGCAACTTGGATAATCACACATGTATCAAGTAACACAAAATAATTTTAAAAGGACTGTCAGAGGCCAATCTATGATACTAGTACACTACTTTACTGTTACACCTGTTACACATTGAAACCTAAATTCTCTTAACTTCACTATTACTGATTCTGACATTCACAGAAATACAGTGAATACCTAAGTGAATAAAACTAATCTCAGTAATTTCTCTTGGTATTCTTTGGTTTGGTGTTTTTAGTATCTGTCAGTGTGTGATATTTCTGTGTAATGATATTTATGAAGTTACAAGGCTGAAGACAAGATATGAAAAGACATCAGCATTCCTCAGCTACTGCACAGAAAAAAAACAACAAAGCCCTAAAAGCACTTACCGAGTTACTTTTCTGAGGTTTATTCTCTTTTATATGGAACTGGAGTCTGTAAATAACAATTCAGCATATCAAATTAATGATATTGAAAGGAATTACAGAGGCATCTGGGTTGCAGATTCATCTAGCCATATATGAGTTCCCCTTAAATGGCACTTTATATTTTGGCAAATTGAATTAGACACAATCTCATAGTACACATTAGCAGGAATTAACTACTGAGCTAGTTCCAGAGAAGCTACATTCACCACATGCCCTCCAAACCATTTTATTGATGAGTAGGAAACAGTTTATGTAGGTTCAACAATCGCCATGCATCTCTATTGAGATTGGTGAATTTTACACAAGACATAAATCATAATTACAGAAAACATGAATTCTCTTCATCTGACCTCGTCAGCCTGAACTTCCCAGGGGTCCATGAGGTTAGTTCTGGGTTGCCACTGAGCTTCACATAATGTAAAACCTGGGGAAGAAAGAGATTTTGATTCACTTCAATCACAGTAGCAAACAGCTATGGCCTGTGATCAGGGAAATGCTGCAGGACAGAAACACACAGGTCCTTCTCCCCAAAGCCACATATGCTCATTCTGGGGCTTATGACAACTCGGCATAGAGTTGCCATAATTAGCTGTTTCTGTTGTGGTTTTTCTTGTTGTTTGGTTGCTCTAGGGGTGGTTTGGGGGTTTGTTTAGTTCTTTTCCAGAAATAATCCATGTAGTCTATGTTTACAATCCTTAACATCCACCAAGAAGCATGGAACAGCAAGAAGGACACAGCAACTGACCTCTCCTCCTGCTCTTACCCTCTGTTCACATGCTGACTATAACTATGCTCCAAAGTTAAAAACTACACTTTGATAAGACTGTGAATGTACTGAAGCAAGTGCTTGCCTCCCAGCAGATGATAGCTATGAAGAGAAGCATAGAGAATTTTTCCATGCAAAAATTCCTTTGGATATAACTAATGCTCCTTATACTGAAGCCCTCTGTGTCTCCATTCTTGTTTGTTTTGCATTGCTCTGGATTGTAAAGAGATGACCAGTGCAAGGAAATACTTAAGCTGTAAAAATAAAGGGGACAGAGAAAAGGGGGCTTCAATCAAGATGTGCTAGTCAAAATATTACCTGAACTGAAACTGGAAGGTAACAAGAAGCATCTGGCATTTAATATAACCATTTCCTGTGCTGCAAATATCAAGGCACTCTGATCAAAGACTAGTCCTAAATCACAGATTGCTGCCAAACTGGCAAAGCTATATGGACTTTAAAGATAACAAAATAGCATGTGTCAGCATCCACTCACTTTGGCAGAGATGTCTGACAGAAGTGGAGGTGCAGGCAGGTGCAGCTTTCTGAGTGTTTTTTTTTCCCCTTCTCTTTGGACCACTGCTGCAGTATGTTTCTCTGTTCTCCCACTGCTGTTCACTGAATCACCATGTCCATTACTATCAGTAACGTGCTAATAACACTACTTTGAAGCCAGTGGTTCATGTACACCCAAGAGGTGTAAAATAGGAGAAAAAGCAGAACCCTTTTGTCTGAAGTATCTGTAGTGGTTTCTCTGGACAACTGTGAGTTGTGACTCTCTCTGCATTTCTCCTGGCTTCTCAGCTGGCTCTGTTCTCTCCTGACACTTTTCTTCTTATGTTTACAGGTAACAAATCACTGGTGCATGGGCCAGAAGTGGATTTGCTGTTGTAGCTGCATGAAACTCTGAAATTCTGCTGCTCCATGTGCTGCCTCCAGACTAGATGCAGTACAAACACTGATGAAAGCTATTTCATAGAGCTGAGGTAGCAGACAGATGTAGCTCCCTGAGGTGTTCTCACCCCACCTTGTCCCCTGTGCTTGTCACCACCTGTCTGCTAAGGCTGGTTAGCAGAAGAAAGTATCAAGATCTTCCCTGATATATCAAGATAAAGGCAGCTCCTGGCATGGGTGCTGAGGCTTCTGCTGGAGCTCATATGCAGAGCTCAGCCATCTCGGTTTTGGGACAGGTGCCCTACAGCAAAGGAACAGGGACAGGAGGCTGGGGAAGGAAGGAGCAGCACAAATATCACAGATGAGTGCCACATATGAACCGGAGCGCCCATGGGCTCCAGCAGTAACTGTGTTTTTGTCTAAAACTCTCATGCTGGTGGTACTGAAACACAAACTAGCAGTACTGAAGAAGATTAAGGACCCTTTGTGCAATGTGCTGTTACACCCACCCACAGTGAGAGGCGGTACCATGCCGGGTAACACCTAAGGAGCTGATTAAGAAACCAGATAAAGTCAAGAACTGGTGAGACAGGAAGAAGACCCAGACCTGGTAGACTCTGTCATTAATGACAGAGCAAGGACATCCATCCTCAGAGAGTTCCATAGTGAAAACAAGGAAAAAAACCTCTTATAAACTGTTCTGCAGTTGTTCTACAAAACCTTGTCCACTATGGTGTGTGGGTAGGATTAGGTTCAAAATGTGAAAGGCAGAGTACCCATTTCACCTAAAGAGCAGGCACAGGTTAAAAGCAAACTTCTTGGAAACTTCTGTGACCAGAAGGGTTCAACCACGATCCAGAATATTCCCTTTTTTGGTGAAGGCTATGCAACATCCTGCTGTCCTTGAGACAGGCAGATGCTTCCAAAGCTTCATCTCAAATCTGGGGCAGCCAATAAATTGAACAAAGATTTATGTTTTTTTTACCTGGTCACTAAAATTATCTTTAAAACTCAGACACACTTTTTTCAAGTGAAGGAAATATTTAGAAAGAATTATCAGAAAATGAGGCAATTTCATTATCAGGTTTGTCACATTGGATCCTAGAAAGATTAGAAAGATGTATTTTCAATTTTCTAAGTCTAATGTAATTTGCTAATTCTATTCCAAATGCTATTTATGTTCAGTCTTAGTTTTTGACAAAAAAACTGGAGCAAAACTTTAAATATTCACTATACATACTATCACTCCATTACTTGTTTTCAAAATAATGTTTATTGTAGGGACTTATATCTAGCAGCAAATTCAACACTAACTTAGGAAACATGCACAAGCAGTCTTTTTGTACTAAAATAAGCATGCAGAATGCAGGAACAAATCCTTAGAAGCCTACCAAAAGTAGGCGTCCAAACTTGCAAACAATGGAGTATTACTAGAAATGGAAACATTTTTATTACTGAAATCTTTAAAAAGAACATTCTGCCACATGAGACACAGGCAATGAGGATGAATGAGCTGTGTAGCTGGACAGAGTACACATCTATTCTGGATGATTATTTTAAATGGGAAACAGACAATTTAGAGTAATTTTTCTATTGTATAAATGTATTAACATTAATAGTGTTTTGACTTCTTGTTCCAAACTCAATTTTGCCCATATCTTTCAAAGACAGAACCACTTAACTATGGTTTTTAAGGCTGTAAGCTGAGCTAGCAGCGTTAGGAAGAATAGGTACACAGGTACAAATTATCTGAGGCTTTTCCTTCTGAAAAGGAGGAACAAAGTGAATTCTCTTGAGTGCCAGAAAAACAGGAACCATGAGAAAGCAAAGGAGTCAGATGCTTGCAGCCTTCAACAAGAAGCAAACTGCCCATGGCTGGGGTTGAATTGATGAGGGTGAGTGAAGTGACTGCAGTACGTGGGAAGTAAAACAAGGGAGCTGGAATGAAGAAATGGAAGAGAAAAAAAAGACTTCTCTGGGAAGGCTGAATGTGCTCAGAGGTAGTGGCCATGCCTGCAGCCACTGAGGACCAGGATGCCAGTGCAGCGAAGATGCCTATCTAGGGAACAGGGAAAGGCCCTTCCACCTTTGGAGTAAGGCCAAGCAGCTCCTGGCCCAGGCTGTGCTGGCTGAAACACCGAAATGGGTCTGCAACTGGGCATATCAAATGGAAGTTCTCTGTTGAACACCATAGGAAGGATAAAATAAGCATAAAATGTGTTCTTCCTATCCCCAAGAAGAGGAAGAAAAATTACCCCAAAGTCAGATAAACTGTTACTGAATCTGATACTTGCTAGGTATGCAGAATGGGTGCTGCTTTTGGGGTCTGCACACACCTTCCTTGCAGCAGAGTCAGGAGGGAGGACTCTCAGAAAGAGGAATGACAGTTTTGAAAAAGAATCTTTCAGCTTGACTACAGATTGACTCCTTCAATCTGTCACACTGTGGCTGGCTGTTTTGGATGCTAATGATTCAGACATTTCTAGGACTTTGTCCTAAATTTTCAGCAGCTTTGTCCAGTCTGTCACAAAATTAAGAATTTGGGTTTGTAGCAAAAATATCTGTTAGTGTGTGGATGAATATTTTATTTTTAATGAAGGTAACAGAAGACCTTCACTTGATGAACCCTTCTGGAAAAACCCTGCAACAGCCCTCTCAGCCACATGTTTGTTAGTGAGCAGTATCACAGAATCACAGAATGTTTGGGGTTGGAAGGAACCTCTGGAAATCATTTAGTCATTTGCTCCTTAGCTAAAGGACTACAGACTGTGCAGCAGTTCACTGGAGGCAACTAGAAACTCTGATGTTTCTTTCAATATAATGTGCTAATAATTCTGACAGATTTTCCCAATTAACTAAAACCTTTTCAGGGAACCCAGTGTTAAACTCCCATTTAGATAGCAGTAATACCAGGTTTCTTCCATCTGTATATTTTTCTAGCCTTCTGAGGAAATCATGTCTGGAATAAGATAAGCACATTGACCACATTGCTACTTAGTCATTTTTCCTGCATCTTTTCCTATACATGGCTTCTGTCATAGGAATCATGACCAGTGATAAAAGACAGTTATAGCACAGCATTTGTCTAAGGTAATTTTTGGCTGCAATTTTGCTCCCAAACATATAATCTGCATTCAGACACACTGCACTGTTTTAAAGCAGACAAAATGGTTCAAGACTTTGGAATGGGTAAATGGCAAAAGACACATCTAAAGTATAATGTTTTTAAGAAGCTCCTTGCTCAGAATAAAAAATGACACCAGGTATTCAAGTGTGAGCCAAAATAAATCCATTTTAAAATGGTGATGTCTCTCACTGAATAAAAACTGAAGGACCATACTCTGACAAGGGAGAACAGCCACCTACTTATGGCATGTCAGGACAGCAATAAGTGATTCACTCACCCACCTACACTCCAAGGACACCAGGGCCTGACGTCTCTAACACAAAGTTGTCACAACACTGAATTTAGACAAACAGTTTTTCCTACTGCCCACAGTCTGTACAGTACTTACTGCTTGCTCACTTTTCCAGGTCATCAATTCCTAAAATACCTCAAGGTGAAAATGAGTGGGAGTGACACTACACAAACACTTCCTTTTATTAGTAAGCCTGTACTAATATTTGCTTTAAAATCTGTTTGTTGATAAATGCTAATTAAATATCAGCTCAAAGCTTTATTTTGACCTTCTCCTGGGGTCTTTTGGACTCCTTAATTTGCAGGGCAAGCAACAAATCCCACCTAGAGTTTTTTTGTGAATAAAACTACCACTAGAAAAACATAAAAAAGAAAAAGAAAAGAGAAAATTTTATATAGTGGGAAGAAAGTAGAGAGAAACATCTGGAGCAGTGAAATGAGGTTCCAGCTGTGCCACAGTTTGTTGAGGATGTGAAAATGAAGTACAGCAGTGGCTTTTTTGTGTGATGGCAAATGAGCCGCAAAGAATATTCTATCTGCAAAAAGATCCAAGGACTGGTTTGTCCAACAAAAGATCAGCAAGTGCTTCCTGAGCTTTCTTTTTTCTTTGAGAGGCATGTATCTTCCAGGAGTTACTGCACTATCTAATTCTGCTGAGTGTTACAAAAGAATTAGGGTGAAAGTTGTCTGCAGGTAAGAAAAATCAGTTTCTTTACTCACTGGGAGGGCAAAGAGAATTAGCTAAATGAAGAAGGGAATATAAATGAAAGACATAAAACTCATGGGTTAAACAGAAGTGTGAAAGGACAAAAATTCAGCCTCAGAGTCTACTTGTAAAATAATGAATAAAATATGCCAGGATCCAATCTCTGCAGGCTATTAGGACAGTAGTATCCACTTTTGAAGAGCTGAACTGTCTCCTTCATAATGCCCTTCCAAATATCTGGTGCACATTATGCTCCAAACCATTGGCCAAACATTGCCTGAAAGACTGGTAGGTGGCACAAACCAAAACAATATTGGGGACCAAAAACTGAGATAAAAATTAAGAATTCCAGACGATTATATGCCCACCATTTATTTCTGCTTTGTTTTTAAGCATGGAGGAGTCAAGGAAGACAGAGCTCTGCACCAAGGATTGCATCAGTCAAACTGAGTCACTTGATATTTACATAACATATTCCCATGGAAGTTCCCAGTTTCCAAGAAAAATGTCAAAGCTTCATGCACACCTGCTAGAAGGCAGGATTTCAGGTGTGGCAGTCAGTGACCACTGTGTCATGACAATAGATGAACCCCCTTTATGAAGCCCCCTTTACTTTCTGGGTTCTTAGATCCTCACTCAGATGTTAATTCCTCAGTAACCAACACAAGTGTAACCCCTCAGGCTCACTCTGCATGCACAGCAGAACCAGAAGCTCCTTTGTCCTTCTGATAGGGTGAGACATCTTTTCCATCCCAAATCAGCTCCCCCTTGGTGAATGGTTTCTTAGCACTGAAGATAGAGGGTAACTCCTCAGCTTCAGTAGCATTGCCTAAATTGTTGGTTATTTCAGTATAAATAGGCACCAGGAGTGGAACTGCAGCTCAAGTCTGGGTGCTTTCTCCTGCCACCCTCTCCCATCATTGACACAGCCAGAACTTTGGAAGCTGAAGAGGGATTAGGTGGTTTTCTGTGATTTTAGGCAGAGAACAAATAAGTGCTGTAGGATTTGAACCAGTTTGTTTTGTAAATGACAGGTGATGAAAAATAATAATCCTTTAACCTCCAGATCCTCAGATTGTGTTATTATTTGAGAATATCAGTTTTCATATAAATACTAAAGCAGGAATTTGGAACTCATTGCATTAAAATAAGTTCCAATATTCCAAATACTATATGACAAATAAAAAAAGACCCAAATGTGCTATTTTTCTTCTGTACATTAGGGGAGCTTAGGGAACAAAAGGATTCACTTTTATATCCCTTGCATTAGCAGTCTGATACAAAAATGCTCATATCTAATTCTCTAAGGGCAGGCAGGAGCTACCAAAAAGTGTATGGATAATGTGATAATAAAGATCAGAGTACACAGAATAAATGTTGATGAGGTGAAATTCAGAAACTTGGATAAGTTTGAGAGGAATGATAGAGGCCAAAGCAGGAGAGTGAGTGAAGAAGAGGGCAGAGAGCCAGGGCCATGGTTTGAGTTTAGGAGATATTTTTATTAACCTCTGAAGTGCAGAAAGCCAAATTTATGCCGAGTGCTGTATGAGGTAGCTTGGTGTTGATAAGCAACATTTGGGCACAGTGCTCATACTCCAGTTGCACATTAGACTGGAAAAACCCCACTTCTGATAGAGCTTGTTGCAGCCCTTTTGAGGGGGGCAAAAAAAAAGTCATTCTGTAAAAGAGCACTTTTGCTGATATGTTTTAATCCATACTAGGGGGCTCTGCTGGCACAGCTATGCTGGCTGCAGATCACACTTCAGCACTCCTCTGATTGATGCACATACCTTGCAACAGTTTGGCATGCTGCTGGCCAAGGTCTGTGTTAGGAAAGAGGGAATTAGAGGAGCAGAAAAGGAGGGTCAGAGAGCAGAAGAGCAGAGAGATTTTCATGTTGTAACCAAGAAGAGAGTGAGTAATAGTGGATAAAAAACCCCAACAAATTAAGAATAAACAGAATAAAGAGTATCCACCAGGGTTTGTTTTTAAAAACGAAGTCCGGTTTTCATTGCTGTGTTAGCTATCTAGTGTTCTGTTGAAAGAGAATTATAAACTATATCCTTTCTTAATATGAAGATATATTAGCCTGCAAACTTGAAAGGCAGCCTGTGGGTTTTGAGTGCATGGGTCTTTAAAAATCATGGCCTAGTGTTTCATTACATGTTAAAATCCCTTTATTTTGATCAAAACATTGTGTTGCCATTGCAGTTCTCCTCCACCCTTTAAATTTATTATGCTGGCTGCTCTTCAGATTTCTTCTAACTACTGTTGATACACCACCCTTTCACTGGCATTCCTTCTGGTTTCCCATCTCTTATTTATTTAAAACATTAGTTATCTCAAGTCCATTGCTTTTCTTGCAAGCAGGGCATACAGGAACTTCAGCTGCAATATGAAATGATAGCTTTTGCTTAATGAATGCAACTAAATTACTGGAGGCAAGTAATGGCCCACAGAAATCTCTCAGATTACCACAGATTACTACATCTCCATACAGTCTGCAGAGATCAGTCCAGTGTGTTTCCACACAGATTGTGTATGCATACAGTGGGTGCATGCATGTGTGTTTATATGGTGCACATATGGTGGATGCTATACATTACATAGAGAGCGTATTTAGGGTCACTCTCATTCATGTAGGGATTAGTTGTGTTACCTGATAATATAAAAATAAAGACAATAAAAACCAGCAGGCCAGCAGGGAAGAGTAAGTAGGGAAAGGAAAGAAACATGGATCCCTGACACCGCTGATGAAGCTGAAGCAGCAATTTCCCAAGTCAATAAACCAGCACAGCATATGGAAGCACTGTTATGGGGAACTAGTTGGAAATTTCAGCTTCTGGACAACAGGGTGGAAGGAATCTAATTTTTTTCCACCACTGAGAGTTTCCTCCAGATCAGAAGAGAGCCAGCACTAATTCTCTGTTTTTCCAAACACAGCAAAAGGTAGTTGATTATAAGAAGCCTCCCCTCCTATTTTAATATATTTTCTCATACACAAGTCTTATAGTGTCTTAATATTTACTGCATTAGTGAATGCTGAATTAGAAGTCATGTTTCAGCTCTTTCTGTGATATACATTCCCTGATGTAACTGATGCTTACATACACTCTACTGTCATACAGCCTTGACTAGCTAATGCTTGCTACATGAAAGAGAGATCTACAGAACAGTAGGATCAAACACTACATGCAGGATTACACTAGGAAAAAGACCCAAACAAACTACCAAAAAACAAATAATGAGTCTCTCTGTGTCTTTATAGCTTTTTTAATCTGTTGGGAAATTACAGGGAATTTGTCATTTGGAATTGGTCTCTCAACCCACTTCAGTAGAAGTCAGATCATACTTCGTCTAGGATTGCAGAAACATCTGGTTAGAAACTGTTGTTAAAAGCAAGTCCCCACTGAAGTTTATTAGTTTTAGTAGGCCAAAAGTATGAGTTATCCTTATGGTCAGTGGCATATAATATAAACACAGACAGTAAGTTTAACATACATCACAGTGTTCCTAAAGTATGTAGCAAACAACTGTATGTTTGGATCTTGGCATTCAGCTATGACTTTGGACACCAGTATTAAAAACAGGACTAGTCAGAAGCTCGTGTTGCTTTATTACAAGGAAATTTCTACTTAGGGGAATATTATTTTATAGATAGTCTGAACTAGTCCCAAAGCACTGCTCTACTTGAAATACTTTTCAGGATGCAAGTTACTAAAATGCTGTGTTAGCAGACACATTAAGAAGCCTACAAGCTTCCAGAGCAGCTAGAATGGCCCCAGATACCAGGATGAGTGCTGCAGTGTCAGGGATGCCATATATGAGGGCATCCCTTGCTGTCAGGGCAAATGGAAAAGCAGACTGGGCAAACCTCCCCTTAAGCAGTATCTCAAGACTCCTGACAAACCCAGCAGGTACCACTGAAAATGCTGCCTTAATTTCAGCAAAAGCTCTCCAGGCTACTAGATGCCCAACAAAGCAGTCAGGCTCAATGAACCAGATTTTTTTCCAATCAATTCTACTTACAGATGAGTTCCCCCAAGGCAGGAAAGTCACCCTTTCACTTTCCTGCTGTTGAGGGTTTTTCTTCCTTTTCTTTTCAAATCTGGTTTTTTACAGCCCATTTACACCATTTTGTACTAAGCCTGGCCATTCTGAGTCTGCCCTAGGCAAGAAACAATCAATCAGTGCTGCCCTAGGCCTGTAGCAGACTGAGAGTGGCACTTGCCTTCCCTGAAGGAGTAAGAGCCTGCAGTCACTTCTTTTCTCTGCATACCCGGCATCTGAGCTGAATTGAAGTCTTGTTTTTGCCGTGCAGTCGCAAAATCCAAAGGCAAATCTGACTCTAGTGACTAGCCAGCAAGAAAACATTGGCTTGCACAACTTTCTCTTCAAGCAATCTTGACTAACAACCAAACAGCAGAAGCACCCCAGATTCCCTTTGTTGATTCTCCAGTGAAGGCATAGCTAGCTCTCCTCAGAAAAAATTCTTGTAAAAATTAATCCAAGCATCTTTAATTAGCTTTTCTGGGCAAAGTTTTTAATAGCAAAATATAAGTACGATCAAATATATCTTAACTTGAAGAGACACCAAATTTGGCATTCAGGAACAATATCCTGAGACAGTATTTTCTTTTTACAGAGATGTGAAATATGTTTTGACTCCATGCATACAGGAAATCCCACAGCAGCTCCTGTACAAATAGAATCACTTCCAAGCGCTTGGTGTTAAAAATTACCAGGATTTTAAAGAGTCATAGAATCGCTTTAAGAATCACAGTGATTCCAAAAACATTAACTTAAGTCTTTTTTTATTCTCCTCTTTATTTTCTGCTCCTGAGGTTTCCACATTCAAGTTTTTTCCAACCATGGTTTTTTTTGCCTTAGCAAGCTAAGATTGTTGCAAGATCCCATTATGCAAGGATATTCAGCTTTAAGAACAGCAACAAATAATGTGCGACTCATCATGAAATAGCAAGAGCTGGCAGCACCGCAGTAAGGATATTAACTTTCGTTTCCTCACAAACTGCAGTTTCTATAAATAGCATCAGTCTGCTTATGCTCCTGCAGTTAATTACATAGGTTTTCCTGCATTTCCTCTTCTGCAGTGTCCCTGTGTATGAGTATGTTCGTTGATGGACTGAAGAAATGCTTATGGATTTCCCCCCATAAATGCCTTGGACATTAAAAAATAGTATTTCTGCAAGTGGGGGGGTTAAGTAGGCAAAGAGCTATCTCTGGTTTCTCACTTAAGGGAACAACTTCCCACTGTGTATTATAATTTTTGGCTGATGTGCCAGGCACAGCTGAGTGGCCACAGGATTCTTACCTGGCTGGGGTTTCTCTTGCACTCATTTTGTGCGTGCCCCATACAGTTCAACCTCATCTTTTACGGTGGAGTATTGGTTGTTCTGCTGTGGACTGGCTTGGGCAGATAATAAGGGGCAAGTTTACTTTGCCTAGCTTTGAATACCACCAAGGAAACACCTTCCTCTGCCCTAATCACTAATGACTTCTACAGTCAATGGAAAATGATGTGCTTTTTTGAGCATGGGCTTCACTGATTCGTTTACCTATTGACACATTTTGGGATGTTCTTGGTATCCTAGAAGTGGCAGTCTTTCTCCACCAATTCTGGCAGCACTTTTCCAGTTATTTGAGATTCGTAGAAGAAATTTCCAGATCTGAAAGCTCTAAATGCTGATCAAAGGCTCTGTATGGCTATTCCTTACATCTCAAATATTACTAGTTATTAAGCATTTGCAAACTGGTATTTTTCACCAATACCATGCCTACAAGCTAACTAAAGCTACCTGAATACTTTGTCTTTAATTTACAGCTGTCCTACACCCTGACTAGGTTTTTTTCTAGTTTATTATACAGTAGTACCAATTTCCAAATGCACCATTCCTGAGGCTTAACAGGCCAGTTGGCTCATTTGCCAAGGGTCTGCATGTAAACAGTCATAGAATGGACACTATCCAGGTGATGGAGGAAAGGACATGTCAGACCTCTGCTCCCTCAACAGGCTTCTTTCCACAAAAGACACCAACAAAGACATGCATTCCACAGTGTTGGAGACTCTTTGCCACTCCAGTCCCTTACATGCCAGACACACAGCCTTATGAATCCCTCATCAGGCTGAAAAGCTGGGAGTGGTGGAGCAGACCCTGCAACATGTACCTGGCAGGATGAAAGATGCAGGTGCCCTTGGGGCATGGTAGATGGTAAGAACATTTCAGTGAAATGTCTGCAGAATGTGAGAGGCTTGCTAGGCAGCACTGCTTTCTCTTCCAAAAAGTAGAAGCTGTTCCTCAGTAATGTCTTGCCATTGCACTGAAAAGGTCCAGCAGGGCTGCTCAGACCCTGCACAAGACTTCTCTTAGTGCTGCAACATGGAATACGCTCCTTTCTCACAGCTCCTGCTCGCCTTGGGACACAAGAGAGGGAAGACCCTCTCTGCCTGTTGAGAAAAGAAGGACTGGGATTTCTCTGGATGTAGACAGAGTTGTGGTCAATGGCTCTATTTCCAGGAGGAGGTCAGTGATGAGTGGTGTCCTCCAGGGCTCTGTCTTGCGATCAGTGTTTTTCAGTATCTTCATCAATTACATGAATAGTGAAATTGAGTCACCAAGGTGCCACGAAGTTGAGCAGTACAGTTGACATGACTGAAGGAAGGGATGCCATCCTGAGGGACCTGGAAAACCTTGAGAAGTGGGCCCACAAGATGTTCAACATAATGTTCAACAAGGCCAAGTAAAACGTGCTGCATAAGGATCAGAGCAACCCCAGAGATGAGTACAGACTGGGAGAACTTACTGGAAGCAGCCCTGCAGAGAATTACTGGGGGGTTCTGGTGGTGGAAAAACTGGACATGGCCTGTCAAAATGCACCTGCAGCCCAGAAAGTCAACCACCTTCTGGGCTGAATCAAAGGAGGTGTGGCCAGCAGGTCAAGGGAGGTGATTCTTCCTCTCTACTCCACTCTTCTGAGACCCAACCTGGAGGACTGTGTCCAGTTCTGGAGTGAGTCCTCAGCACAAGAAACATATGGACCTGTTCAAACAGGACCAGAGGAGGGGCATGAAGATGATTAGAGGGCTGGAGCACCTCTTCTAAAAAGTCAGGATGAGATAGCTGGGATTGATCAGTCTGGAAAAGAGAATGCTCTGGGGAGACCTCACTGGATTCTTCCAGTACTTAAGGAGGCTTATGAAAAAGGAGGCTTACGAAAAATTTTTTACATGGGCAGATATTGAAATTTTAAATTAAAAAACAAGAGATAAGGTGTTAGGAAGAAATTCTTTACTCAGAGTCACTGGGACAGGTTGCCCAGAGAAGCTGTGGATGCTCCATCCCCAGCAGGATGCTCAAGACCAACTTGGATGGGGCCCTGAGCAACCCCTTCTTGTGGGGGGGCATCCCTGCTCATGACAGTGAGATTAGAACTAGATGACCTTTAAGGTCTTTTCCAATCTAAGCCATTCTTTGAGTCTATGAGACTGCTTGTGGTGTATATAAACATAAACACACACACACACACATATATATACATATATATATATAACATATATGCTTCTGTACGTGCATGTGCAAGTGTGTGTCTGTCTGTATCTACATATCTCCTGCAGACTAGAAGGAAATGAGGAATAATGCCATTTTGGCTGCTGTCTCGCCTCATCAAATTCTGGCATTTTCAGCAGGCTGTTCACACTGAAAGCCTCTTGCCTTCTTTCTGCTAGTTCAAAACATGCATGCATGTCCCCTTTACAGGAAGCCAGATGGGATACGTCTCATCTGCAAAGGGCAGAACAGATTTTGTCTGATGTGTGGTACCATGTCTTTACAGTTATTTTTATAGTTCTTAAAGTCCTAGATTCTGACTAAGGCCTCTGGGTGGTTCCATAATATTAAGCATGTTAATATTAAAATAAGTCCTCTGGAACAAAGGAGAATCATGAGTAATTTGACAGATGTTTCTGGCAATATCCAACATGGGAAATGCTTATTTTAGGATCATATAAATATTACAGAAGTGGCCTAGTAAATTAGACTATGTTAAAATTAGATTTGTTTCACTTTTTTAGGATAGGAAAAAGCTAATTATTAAAATGGAATAATGGTAACTCCAAGCTTTCAAAAACCATGACAAGTCAAATCAGAAGTTATTACATCAGTAATGTATTTGGAATCTTTTCTCTTTGTCTAGGGTGTTTTCATCCTTAGCATTCAGGTGGATGCCAATTTCCAACTGTTCCATGCAACCATCAGGCTAGAGGCATTTTTTGGTAGATGTTACGATTCTTGCATTCTGACAAAACCCCAAGCCATAAAAAATACTTCAAACTTAATCAGGGCTGACGACCCTGAGAAGAAGAAGAAAATTGGTTATCTGATCTCTAAGCAACCAGCCTGTTCACATAACAGTTCAATAATGATTTCAAGCTCTAGCACGTGGGACATCTAAAAGGCCAAGTTAATACAGTATCTTGGGCCAGAAAATCCTGTAGTTCCTTCTAGCCTTAAAGGCAGTGTCATTCCTTAAGGCTCAGCTTTTAGTGGCCCAGGCTATCAAAGAGCTCACTAGGTATATTATCAGCATAAATGCTGCTTAGAGCATCTCTCCTTTTTCAATTTTAGTGTCTGATCTGAAGAAAATGTGCACAGTTGAAGAAAATAGTCAGGCACTGGGAAAGGCTGTGGAGAGAACTTGAAATTCAAGAGAGTGGACACTGGATTCAGGTTAATGGCAGGAGAAATCAGAGAGCAGATGCACAGCAAAATGCAGTGAGATGAAGGACGGTCAGAAACAGCCACGTGACAACAAAGGCAGAGCTCTGCACAGGAAGGAGACATCAGTGGGTGGCAAGGAGCAATTGGACCACAGAGCAATCCGCAGACATCACCTGGGTTTAGTGCTTTGTTCCAGCGACCCTGAAAAATAGTAAAGAGTCCACATTTTAGTTCAGGTTATCCAGTAAATCTGGTCTATGGCTCTTGGCTCCTCAGGCTTTTCAAAACAGTTTGCTTCTTTTTCTTGAGGCTAATAATTTGTAGAATCCATGTGTCATCCAGAGTGATTTAAAGCCAATTTCCTTTCACCTCCTTTGCTCCAGAAGATTCCATAAAATGGAGGTGCAGGTGTACTGCAGTTGACAACAAAAACAACATACTTGTCCTTCTGTATTCAAAAGCTAGAGCCAGACTTGTGCATGTGTATTTTGTACCAGTTGAAAGCTGAATTTGCTGCCTGCCTGCCTCTTATTTCCAACCTTGCATACTTGGACTATGTGGGCAGGGAGAGGTCAGATATGAGTTTAGATACAAATATTCGTGCTTTCTCAAACCTTTTGTGCATGGTTTTATTTATAAATGGAAAGGAAGGGCTAAATTCTTGGAGTGTCTACACTGACAAAAATTTTGGCTAGAAAAGCCTAACAAACCCCAGATTTTACAGTTTTTTTAAAATAAGGTTAACCCTTGTTTTTATTTATCATGAATTGCATTTCATCAGGTTTTAGTATAACTATCCAAAATTTTGGATTCCTCATGTGACTGCACAGAAAGCAGAGGGCTGCCACATCCTTTCCTCATGGCATTGCCTTGCAACACTTTAGCTTGTTTGTATTAGTTAAAAAGCAGTTTACTGGCAACAGAGGAAGTCCCAGTCAGTGACAGGAGATTTTTAGCTCTTGACCAATGGGGTGTGGCATACTTTCTACTTTTTTTATAGTGAAACTTTCCAAGGGTGGCACTTAACTCTGCCAATACATACTCAAGTATGTAGGCTTTAAATGGCTTTTAAATAAACAATTTAGCCAGCAAATGCGTAATTCTTCAGAGGCTCCCACCCAGCTGTTTATTTTTCTGTTGCTATATCTATTTGTAAAACTCAGCTCATGGGAATTATACAAAAACTTTCAGCTTCTGTTCAATATCTTTAGGTTTCTCTCCTGTTAGTCTGTTGCAGAAGAAATCTTGTTAGTGTGAATCCTGAGCACTCCAAAACTATGCAAGTAAAACAGGTTTTAAAGCATAGCCCATGACTTATAGACCATTTCTTGTAACTGTGGGATTGTAACCAACAATTTTGGGATATCTGGTGTCACAGGTTTGGCCAATACCACTAGGTGTAAGCACAATGTATCCCTGGTAAGGCTCTTCAAACTTTCACAGGTGTTTTCCTTAAAGAAGTAGCTTAAGGGGAATATAAGAATTGTCTTTTCTTACCTTGCTTTGAGCACTGTGTTTGAAAGTTTAATGTTACTATATATCTAATCTTTAATTTATTCTCAGTTACTGTTTGCTGAATATGCAACGCTGAACTTTATCTACACACCATTTTTTGGATGATTTACACACTATTTTTATGTGCTAGACTCAGTGGCTGAGCAACTGGCTTACTTCCCCTCTCAGCCCAGGCTCTCACTACTCCACAACACTGGTGTGTGCACCATCTTTCCACTCAGAATATTGCACAATGATAAAATGTCCTCCTCATCCCATTTCAGCATTTTCAAAGCACCTGAAAAGGATATTTGTCATTCCAGCTTATCATTTAAGTAAATCCCAAGAATAAACAAACAAAACAAACCAAACCAAAAAACACAGAAAATTGAAATTGGGGGGGATTTAAAAATTTGTCTCATTTTCTCTTAGCATTTTGTACTTTTCCCCTCATCAACAAATGAGCAGACATTGCAAAAAACAAACAAAACAAACCAAAAAAACCAAAAAACCCAAATAAAACAACCAAACCCCTCCTCCCCCCCCAAACCAGGCCAGTTTTCCCTTTTCCCCTTGCACTAAGTAAAACCTTGTTATTTCCATATCCCAAGAGCTAAAAAACCCAGGAAATCCCTGCTAAATTTGAAATAGCATCAGAATAGTTGACAGCAGGATCAGGTAATGTGCTGAGCTAGCCTCAGGACACTTTACACTCAGTAAAGTGTCACAATTAACTGGACACTTTGAAGAGCAATTATAAACCTACTGCAAATGGGAGAAGGCAGGATGAAAACACAGCACCACATGCAAGCTGTGAGGCTCAGGTAATGGCTTTCGCTTCTTGATCTTCATGGAATTCCTCATGGTAGCATCTGAGTTGTGGGACTGGGTATCTTCCCCAAAAGATGCCTCAGTCCTGCCCTGATCTCGTATCAAGACTAGACATTTATGCCTATTTTCTGTGACAACAAGAAACATACTGACAGGTATGAAGGGTTTGTTTTTGTACTCAATATGATCCCACCTTTGGATATCACAGGATCAGGACCAAGGGTCCCACATAAAATGCATCTGTGCTACAGTTTAGACACAGCCTGGAGTGACCTGTGGCAGCCTTTCATGCTGCCTGAGGAATCCCAAATCCAAAGGGTCTGCTCTTGAATCCCAGCCTAAAGTGATGCTGTAAAGACTCATGTCACACTTAGCAGCAATAATTTAATTATTCTCTTATTATTTGTTCTTTAAATCTCTGCATTTATTTATACATTTGTTAATTTGTAATTTTAGATTAAATTTTTCAATCTAGATTATCTTCTCTTCTGTATTTCTTGTCTATCCATTATATCCTGTAACTGTATCTTTCTCCAGAAAGTGCAGAGCATTAACCACAGAGCAAGAGTTTGGCATTTTCAATCCTTGCTGGAGAGACCTACCCTACCACATGGGAATTGAAAAATCCACAGAGGAGAACGTGCGTTACAGCACACTACTACCAGGGCGTGTGTGTGGGTGGCAGCGCCTAATGCTTTCCATCGGAAACCTCATTTTTCGGGTGCCACCTTTGGGATTGTCCCAAGCACCATGGCTCCACCAGCAGAGCTGGCGTACCAGGCAGACGTGAGGAGCCGGGAGATGCTGTGCTCCAGCTCCCAGGCTAAGCACGGGGATGGGTATAGACGTGGCACACGGATTCAGGCAGAAAGCGGAGCGTTTCGCCTTGAGCAGCTGCTAAAAACTCCCTCCAGCTGCTGCTGGGGCACGGTGGATAAAGGCCAGTGCGCAGCGCCGACGCCTCAGTGGGAATTTTCTCGTTGCTCACTCCAACCTCTTGCCCCGTCCCACACGTAACTCAGACTCAAAAGCCACCGACAAAGTGTCCTGCCGGCTGTGCAGGGCGGGCCGGGCCGGCGCTCGGGGCAGGCTGGGCGCCTTTCCCG